>PVHP010004003.1:0-24406 GCA_004024765.1 Zapus hudsonius | reverse complement strand
TGGCTCTGTCTCAAGTTTTTCTTCTTTGTTTATTAATTTATTTGCAAGCAGACAGAGAAAGAGAAAGAATGGGTACACTTTATTTATTTATTTATTTGCAAGCAGAGAGACAGAAAAAGAATGGGTGCACCAGGGCCTCCAGCCACTGCAAACGGACTCCAGATACATGCACCACTTTGTGCATCTGGCTTTACGTGGGTACCAGGGAAGTGAACCTGGGTAGTTAGGCTTGAAATGGATTTTCTTTAAAACTCAAGAGTCCACTATCTTAAGAGCTTTAACATAGTAGGCTTCAAATAACATGAAATTAAATACTTAAAAACAAGTACAACAAAACCACAAAATTCTGATTATTAACTATACCTTATCTTCAGATGGACAAAGATATAAATATTGGAATGTAGCAGTTATGTTTTTAGAGAATCTTGGCCCAAAAACATCTTTGTCAGTTCCAAACTGATGACGGGACTGTCTCACAATTGAGTCAATTACATATAATCCTGGAACTTTGTATTCTGGTTTACACTGCAAGTATAAAGATTAAAGTCAGCACAATAAAATGAAAGTTACAGAGGATCACCATGAGTTCAAAGACTATAGTCTTTGTGAATTCCAGGTCAGCCTTGGCTAGAGCCAGACCTGATCTTGAAAAACCAAAAGTCACAAACACCCATTAATCTCAAAGCCATGGAACCTTGTATATCTACTCACTGACTCTATTAGAAACTGTTCAAATGTCTCAATTAACTGGCTAAGTTACCAATTTCTTGCATGTCTACAGAATTACTATTCACTGATATTGTAGACCCCAAGACTTTACTATTCTCAGATCCATCTATTTCCTCCTTTCTTCAACTTTCCAGGAGGTATTACCAATCAATTTTTATATGAATTCATTTACAGTGGTATACTATATTTCAATAACTTTATCTTTTAAAATTACTAAAAAATAAAAAATAAAAGGGGGACTGGAGAAATGGCTCAGTGGTTAAGGCATTTGCCCGCAAAGTCTAACAATCCAGGTTCAATTCCCTGGTACCCACATAAAGCCAGATGCATAAAATGGCTAGAGGCCTGATACACCAATCCTCATTCTCTCTCTCCTTGCAAATAAATAAGTATATACACACCCATACACACTTTTTTTTTAAAAGTACAGTATCAGACAAAAACTAAAAGGAGAGGTCATTTTGGACATTTCAAATTGACAGAGATAGAAACTACTAATGAAACAGGCATTCACATTTTTCTGGTGGTAGCATGCAAGATAAATTAGCAGTAAAAGCCAAAGCTTTATTTGATCTACACAATTCTACATCTAAGAATGTATGCTAAGGAAAACAAAACTTTTTTTACTATTAAGGTTAGCCACTGAAGCATTTTCTAGGAAAAGTAAAAGGTTAGCAATGTTTATATCACAGTAACATGACACAAAGAAAATTTTATAGATGTTTAATAATTTGGTAATAGCGAGTTCTGTCTTTATTATCCTCTTATTAATGTACAGATACATAAACATCAGTAGAGTTGATTTAAATACCATCAGCATGGATGTAATAAACTTCTTCCAATCTAACTTCTTTTTTGTTTTGGTTTTGTGAGGTAGGGTCGCTCTCTAGCCCAGGTTGACCTGGAATTCACTATGTAGTCTCAGGCTGGCCTGAAACTCACAGTGCTCCTCCTACCTCAGCCTCCTGATCTCTGGGATTAAAGGCATGTGCCACCACACCCAACCAATTTAATTAAAAATATATATATATATTATATATATATAAATTATAGTATAGTATATATATTATATATATAAATTATAAATATATATATATATATTTGTTATTTATTGAAGAGGAAGGGGGAAAGAAAATGGGAATGCCAGGGCCTCCAGTCACTGCAAATGAACTCCAGACACATGTGCCACTTTGTACATCTGGCTTTACTTGGGTACTGAGGAATCAAACCCAGGCCACCATGTTTTGTAAGGAAGTGCCTTTAACCTCTGAGCATCTCTCCAGCCCAATTTAACATATTTGTACTTTGATATGCTGCTCTATGAAGCTTCTAATGACATAAGCACCTAGTATGTACTGCTTTGACAGAGGTCCAGATTAGTAGAGTAAGAAAAAGATGTCTAAGCCTGGTGTCAAGGATCTTGCTTCTAATCCCAAGACTTTTGGAGCTTTAGGGGTAACACAGCAAGTCAAGGTCAAACTGACTACATGACACCTTGATTCAAAGAAAAAACAAAATAAAACTAAGTTTAAAAAAAAATACAGCTGGAGAGACGGCTTAGCAGTTGAGGTGTTCGCTTGCAAGGCCTGATGGTCAGGGTTTAATTCCTCAATACCTATGTAAAGTCAGATGCACAAAGTGCATGTGCATCTGGAGTTTGCTTGCAGTGGCAAAAGACACTGGCAAGCCCAGTCTCTCTGTCTCTCTCCCTCACAGTCTGTGTTTACAAATAAATGAATACTTTAAAAATTATTTTTCCTCTGGGCTTGGTGGGGCACGTCTTTAACCCCAACATTGGGAGGCAAGAGATAGGAAGCTCACACTGAGTTCTAGCCAGCCTGGCACTACAGAGTGAATTCCAGGTCAGCCTGGGCAAGGGGGAGACCCTACCTTGAAAAACACAAACTTCTAATGACTAAATACAACATTCTGTAGCTAATTTTTTGTATAGTGGCTTGAGACGCAAACTTCAAATGAAAACTTACAAGCAAATGAAAAAATAAATATCATAAGTAAAATGAGATAAAGAAATAGTTACCTTTTTGATGAACTTTTCTACTATTTGAACTACATGCTTATAAAGCTGAAAAAAAGGGAAAATTATGGCCATTTATTAATTGCTACATTTTCTTTAATTAAAGTATTTAAATCCTTGAAATTTGCTATTTAAAAAAATTGGTAAAGTAATGCCCAATGAATGAACCATTAGAATTAATCCAACATCAACAACTAAAAAAAAAAAAAATCAAACCTAAATTACTTATCAGAAAGTAAAAATAAAAACTTCCAGAAAATATTAGGCTACTTTATGAAAGAACAATGGAGCTAGATCTACGCAATGCAGTTTTTAAAGCAAACCACATATTGAAAGTGTAAGCTTGGTTAAAACATGTAATTTCATGAAACCCAAGTTTTGACTTTTTTAATAAGAATGATAGCGGTTCATACTAAGGAATAAAAAAATAATGCAATAAAGAAAAAATGCTTTGAAGAAATAAGCTACAATCAAATGTACAGTATTCTCACAAACCCTCAGCAAAAGTTGATTGCTGTTCTTTGATTTAGGTCTAAACCAAATCACAAAATGGATTTTCTTGCTTGAGAATAGTTTAAAAAATTCAACAGCTTTTCTAAACTAAACATATTTCTAATCATATTCTTACCTTAATAGCCTTAATAGCAGCTTTAGTGATGAGAATCATCTTGGCTCTAGAGATGGGAGGTTTCATATCCATAAGCGAAAAGAGCTTTAAAAACAAGAAAAAGAGTAAAAACAAGGTAAATTCAGAGGTCAACTCTTGTTCTGCAAAGATATTCGCACTCTATCAACTAGAAAAATTTTTAGAACTAAAATTAATTTGTTTTACTAAAAATTATGAATTTTTCTACATATCCATACCATCACTTATAAAACCCAACAGGAAAAAAAGCATAACGAAAAATTATTAACCCAAAGGCATCTCAAGAAAATTTCAAAACTCCTAACATAGGGAAAAACTCTTTATCAAAGAACTCAGAAATGATGTGAATAGAACAAACACTCCTGTTGTTCCTGGGCTGAATGTGGCAACATTATGACTCTCAGTATTTAATGTCATTTCAATCCAAATCTAATTCAGTATGTTGGAGAACTTTCAAAAATTCTAATGTTCACTTGACAAAACACACATGAAATCAAGGAATAAATTTAAGATGCCATCATAAAGCTCCAAACACGTGTAATGCTGGTACAGAAATTCAAATCTTCTTCGTTTAGACACAAATAAGACTAGCCCCACATGCATTAACACCAAATTTATCGACTCTTCACACTACAACATACATTAATATTCTTTCCTCCAAAGATTTAAGATAAGCCCACAGAGGTAATAAAATCCTGATGAGTGTGGTGGTGTACACCCCTTTAGTCTTAAAACTGAGGAGGCTGAGTTAAGAGGATCCTCATGAGTTCCATGCCAGCCTGTGTATACAGCAAGTTTTAAGTCAGCCTGGGCTAAAGTGAGGGGGGGGGGATAAAACCCTCTCATGAAGCTTTCATTGAGGCTTAGTGATTAAAGACGCTTGCTTGCAAACTTGTCAGCCTAGGTTCGATTCCCTAGTATCTACATAAAGCCAGAAATACAAGGTGATGCATGTGTCTGGAATTCATTTGCAGTGGCAAATGGCTCTGGAACACCCTATTCTCTTCCTTTCTCTCATAAATAAATAATTTTTAAAAAGAAACTCTTATTGAGCTTCTTAAATTTCTGTTTTTATTTATGCACAGGCACAGACTTACTAGTCTCAGGTATTATTCCAGTGACTCCTGCACAGTAACATTTCTTTCCAATTAATGATACTATTTCAGTATTTCATGGGTCTGGACACTCCATTTTGCTTAGTTTCCCCTTCCTTTAATTTTGAATAGATATTAAACAGGCGAAAGCAAAAGAGTCTATTTTTTTTTTTCCTGAGTCAATGTAGTCCTACCTGGCACCATAGCCCAGTAATTCACAACTTTGCAGCTTTCAAAGTTATGGACATTATGGGTCTATAGATACAGTCACAGTAATTTTAGAAAAAAGATGGGATGCCAGATGTAATCAGCATAAGGACTAAAACTCTATAGAGGATAAGGTAATAATTTTTAAAAACAAAGTATAAATTCTATCATAGAGCAGTACAGCCAATATTCAAGCAAAAGACTAAGATGAGAACCCTAAAGAGGAAACAAGGGAACCAATATCTGTGTATTTAGCATGCACCAGGAAGCAGGGTGCATTCTCACTTTCATGAATCACACTGAAAATGTGTTTTCAGATGACACTCAAAAAGGTTCTTGAAGATGTCCAAGAAACAAGCTGGAATTAAAAGTGTCAGTTCTAAAGCTGACACCCCTTAATAGTGTATTTTTACTATTATACAGTGCTATATACTGGCTAAATTTGTGAAAGACCATTGACTATAATAGGAAATTCTGCCTGAATATTGTCTGATTTAGCAATAACAAAAATTATCAATTGGATATCCAGCAGACTCACAAATACAGATTTTCAACATTAAAAACAAGTCCATGCTAGAAGCACAAACACCTTTCATGAAGAAAGGCAAGAAGCTTGTGCTAAAAAGATGCCTTAACATAGCAAAAGCCAGAGATACATTTGGTACCTTCACATGTTGTAAGAGCAATGTGCTGTTCTTTTATTTGGGTAAGTTAGTTGTTGTTAACACACATAAGCTTTTGAAAGTGACTCCAAAATGTAATTCAAGGAATACATGATAGGTATGGAAGCAGAAATGTATTTTTGGCTAATTTTTCACTTGCTGGATGATTTCCCAAAAGCTTAGTAAATAGCATCAGAGGTGGTGGGACCATGTTTCAAAATTTTTAAAGTAACCTTACCTGTTAGACATTTTAAGGTTTCCAGCACACTAAGTTTCTTTGTAATTTCCCTTTCTTTTCCTTTACCAATGCTTTTAATAAATCTTAAAGCTATGAATTTGTATTTGATGTAATTTATGAAGAAAAATACTTCAGAAAGTACAGAAATGTTTAAATTAGAGGTTTAAAACATTCCCCTTTAAAGTTCATTGCCTGTTAGCAATATTTTAATCACACACACACACACACATTTGTTGTTGTTTATTTGCAAGCAGGGAGAGAGATAGAAGAGATACAGACAGAATAGAATGGGTGAGCCAGGCTCCAGTTGCTGCAAATGAACTCCAGATGCATGTGACACGGTTGAGCATCTGGCAGTATATGGGTACTGGGGAGCTGAACCCAGGCCATTAGGTACTGCAGGCAAGTGCCTTAACCACTGAGCCATCCCTCCATCCCTTTATTGACATTAAAAATACAAACATCACATCTCTAACATCTCTGGAGGTTGTCCTCTGACCTCTGTATGCCCTGTGACGCACACATACACATGTGCAAAGAAACACAAACCCAAACAACCCTAACCCTAATATTTAAACCAATGCCTGCATTAGATTAGACATTCAGAACTTAGATCCATTCCTGGTAATCATGTACTTGGGCACTGATCATTTGGACAAATACATTAACAGGCTTTGTGATAAGGTAGACATTTTAACTCCATTTTATAGAGTTAAAGAATCTGTCTAATGCTGTAAAGCTATGCCCTAGTCCTGTATGTTACTAAAATACATAAGGTCAATTTTTGGTGCATAAATGGTCCTATATTTTGGTAATGACTGTGCTACCTGATGGGTGGGGATGTCAAGAGGGTATTATGCCTCCCCTTTAATATGCCTCTCCTTTCCCCAACAGCTCAGTTTTGAGTATTTGTTTCTCAACTGGTAGAGCTATTTTGGGAGTTACTGGTGGATGGATCACTAAGGATGAGCTGTTGAAGGTGCTCCTCACTCTGCTTCACAGTCTGCCGTGATGCAAACAACCTCCCCTACTTGATCCTGCTGCCATGAACTGAACTGCTACATCATGCCTTTAACACTGTAATGAAGAAACCCTTGGATATCTGATCCCAAAATGAAGTTTTCCTTCCTTAGATTGTCATGATGACCAGAAAAGTAACTAATACAGAGGAGCTAAGGATATTTGCCAGGTCTTATTTTGATTTCAGCCAGCTCTAGAAAATAAAAAACAAAACCTGTCAATGGAGCTTAAAAAGATCAAAAGAGTAGACTATTTAGAAGCAATCAAGCTTCAATTTTAATAAGACTCATAACATACTAGTTTTTCAAATCTCAATTATCTCAGGACATGAGGGGGACAGCTTTGTATAGCCAGTATTCTGTATAGTGAAAAAGCCAATTGGCTACAAGTACAAGGCTAGTCTTTCCTCAAAATAGAAAGTTAAAAAATAAAAAAAAATTTATTATTAGCACCACAGAGTTCTGTTGAAATAAGGAATTATGTCGACAATACAGAATAATACTTTTTCAAACTAGAGGTTGAAAATTGTGAAAATAATCTGAGTAGTGATACCCCCCACCCCCCAATCAGAGTAAGGTACAAAACAAGATAGCACTGCACTTAAGGTCAAGTGCACTTGCTTTTTTTAATGGGACTGGTTCCAGGACACCCTCATACCCTATAGAAAATGGTGTAGAATTTGCATATTACCTTTGAACATCCTTGTGGATACTTTCAGTTATCTCTAGAAAACTTGTCATACTTAATAAAATGCAAATGTTATATAAACAGATGTTATGCTGCATTGTGTAGGAAAGACAAGAAAAGGGAAGTCTGTTCAGAAGCCACCTCACTGAAGGCTGAAAGGACACAGTACACAAATGGCGCACAGGGTGAACAATTTCCAAACCAGAAGAGTTGGCAGGAAAATAAGACCCTGAAATGAGGGATGCTTCTGCAGCGTATGTGTATCACTTTGTTCTTGGGTACTCAGCATACCAATTAGTGCATGGCAAACTTAAGTCCTGCTCTTTGAACTTTGTAGAATTATCCCCTAGTATTTTTGATTCAAGACTAGTTACATCTGAGGGCATTAGGGAGGGAGGGAGACTATATACCAGTTCACAAAAACTGCGGAGTTGTCATTGTGGGTAATACTCAACACCTGATATCTGAACCCAAGAACATTCATACTGTGGAGTGTGGTTAAAAATATGAAAGCAAATTATGCAGAAAAATTCCATTATTTTAGAATGAGGAAAATAAGACTCAAACTGACTGCTGATCACTTTTCAATAATATAAATCTCTTCAACTCAATAATTTTATGTACAAACTGTGGAGGGGGAGAAAAAGCAGTTATTTCTGCAAGAAAAAAACCCTTTAAAACGAAGATTAGAACACAAATAGCAATATATACCAAATAGATAAGCTATGAAAAATTGTTGGGCATGGTTACACATGCCTGAAATCTTGGGAGGTGGTAGTGAGAGGATTAAAGTTCAAGGTCATCCCTGGCTACATACGAAGTAAGAGGTAATTCATACTGGTTATTTCTGATCAACATCTGATAAAAAACTATCAGCTTTAAACATGAAGCCTGAAAGCCATAAGATAGTACAATTCCAACCAAATCCAATCTGGGGGTTGGAAAGAGAGCTCAGTGTTTAAGGTGCTTGCCTGCAAAACCTAATGATCCAAATTTGATTCCTCAGTATCCATGTACAGACAGATGCACAAAGTGGCGCATGCATCTGGAGTTCATTTGTAGAGGCTAGAGGCCCTGGCACACCCATTCTCTGTATCTCCCTGCTTGCAAATAAATAAAAAATTATTTTTAAAACAACAAAAAAATGATGAGCAAGATTTGACTATCCTGTGCATAAATTCAAATGCTTTCTTTACTCTGCAAGCTTTTAAAAGAAATCTAATCTGGAAGAATACTAGATATTGTAATATTATGAGTCAGAAAGACCTGGTTTAGAATGTGGGCCAGCCATATCAATGGTTCTTACTTAGCTTTTCTAAGCTATAGTACTTTTATTCATACAAAAGATATACTGATATATTCTTGCTATTAAGCGCTCAATAAGCATTACTAAGTGCAATACTTCTCTCACCATGATAACATGTATTTATAGTTAATGAAAAAAAATCTCAAAGTAGCCCAAGAAAACCATGAAACCCTCTTTTTTTTTTTTTTTTTTTGGTTTTTCAAGGTAGGGTCTCCCTCTAGTCCAGGCTGACCTGGAATTCACTCTGTAGTCTCAGGGTGGCCTTGAACTCACGGCAATCCTCCTACCTCTGCCTCCTGAGTGCTGGGATTAAAGACGTGAGCCACCACGCCTGGCACCATGAAACCCTCTTAAATGCAGGAACAGCAGCAGGAGCAGGAGCAGCAGCAGCATTTTCCTCAGTATCAGGTATTAAGCATACCAGAAAGGGCATAGTTGCCAGCAACTAATTTGAGTTTGGTTCTTTGTTCTATCATTATTGGAATGATTTTAAGAAAGCCTAGCTGTATTCAACGCCAGCCTGGGCTACAGTGAGACCCTGCTTCAAAAAAAACCAAACAGGGCAGCTCAGCAGTTAAAGGCACGTGCTTACAAAGCCTGACAGCCCAGGTTTAATTCCCAAGTACACAGGTGGAGCCAGATGTACAAAGTGGAGCATGTCTCTGGAGTTTGCAGAAGCAGGAGGCCTTGGCCCATCCATACTCACTGTCTGTCCCTCTCTCAAATAAATATTTAAAACAAACAAAAGCCTAGCCAAAAATGACAATGTGATACAAAAAGTACTCTAACAATAATAAGCCAGAGATTGAAAGACAGAAGGAGTAAGGATATTTGGACCATGACCCTTTGTAAAATTAGTGCTCAGGGATTAGTCAAAGCAACACGCTACTCCAATTATTAACACCATAAACCCTGGCAAGTGTCTTAATTGTTCCATGTTGCTGTACAGAGCATCAGACTAGGAAATTTTTAAACATTTTGTTTTGGCTATACCCTCAGCTACCCTATGCAATTTTGATGAATATTATGATTATCATTGTCATCATCATCATCACCATCATTTTGAAGACAAGGTCTCTCTCAAACTCGTAGCTATTCTTATGCCTGAGCCTCCTGAGTGATGGATGGTATTGTTAAGTGTGTGCCACCAAGTGCTACAAGGAAATCTATTCATTAAAAGTTCTAGACTGGGAAGTCCAAGTCCAAATGACAGAAAGGCAAGAGAGTCTGAGAGTAAGAAAGCAAGAAGGGGCCAAATGCTTCCACATGAATTTTGAATAGGAAGTGTTTTCCAAAGCCTCATGTGGGTAAACCTCAAACTCAATCCCCAGCAGGTGGCAATTTGGGAGGTGGAGCCTTACTGGAGGTATGTTACTGAGAGTAGATACTGAGGTTTATTAGCCCAGCTCCAAGCCCACTCTAGACTTTCACCCAGATATGAGCAAGTTCCTGTTCATGCCATGCTTTCCCAGCCATGACGACACTTCCCTGAGGACTGTAAACCTAAAATAAACGCTTTCCTTCCACAAGCTGCTTCTGTTCAGAAGGTGACTACAACAGTCCCCTGGTGACCCTCTTCTTAGGCCACAGTTGCATGAACAACATGAACACAGTCCCACATATACACTTAAAACAAGCAAGCGATGCCAGTAAGTTGTTTGAAACTTTGAAAAAAAAAGTTTTTTTTCCAGGTTCCAGGTTGACCTAAAACTCGAAGCAATTCTCCCACTTTTGCCTGAGTGCTGGGATTAAAGGCATGTACTACCACACCCAGATCTTCAATTTTTAAATTAATAAAAAAAATCAGAGATTAATAGTTCTTACTGTTAGTATAGCAATTCGTAAGGTAATGTATACAAATCTATTACCTGACATGTAAGTGCTCAGTAAATACAATGCTCTGAGACTTTTCACACATATAGCAGAGTTTAAACATCTTTTATGGCTTACCAATGTATTTTTTGTATTGTGCCTACTATACATTTGGAGAAATACTGCATTTAGGGAAATTTCTCAAGTGAAGATACTCTAGTTTCAAAACTTTAGAGACTCCTAATCTCATTGAATGGTTACAGGAGTCTTCTTGTTACTGACCCAAGTCCTCCCTCAGATATTTTCCCTATCCTTTTCCATTTCTGCCCCTACATCACGATCAACTATCTGAAATGACAATAAACTTGAAGATTATCATATTTCTATGTGCTGTGTATGGTGTCACAAAGGAGTATTTATTGCTCTTCTTCCTTATTTCCCAGAGACAGTCTCTCATTGGACCTGGAGCTTGTTAGTTTTTGGTTAGACTGACCAGCAAGCTCCAGTGATCCTCCTATCTCTGTCCCCACAGTGCTTGGCTTCTTACATGGGTGCTAGGGATTAAACTCCCACTGAGCCACCTCCCAAACTTTTATTTATCTTCTTTTAACTATTGTTAAATGATATGATTTCCAGATGTAACTACCCTGATTAATTCCTTTCTAAGTGTGATATCCTAAAATTACCAAGTTTAGACATATCAATGAAGTAAAAACTGCTCTTAAGAGGCTTAAAATAAGGCTTACTGAGTTATTGGCCAGGGAGGATGTCTCTGACATCCCCAAAATATTACAGACCATTGCCAAAGTTCTTAGTTGCCCATAAGAGGCTTAAAATAAGGCTTACTGAGTTATTGGCCAGGGAGGATGTCTCTGACATCCCCAAAATATTACAGACCATTGCCAAAGTTCTTAGTTGCCCATCAGAACTAGATGATAAGACCCTATTACTGAAGCCTCCACATGCTTGGGCTGCAGGTCACTGAGAAATCAAGCTGGACCTGAGTTGGAAACCTCCTGCTGGAAAGAACTATTCTGCAAGCAGCCATCAACAAAGTGAAACAGCAGTGGACCCTGTAAGCCCTAAGATTGGCCAACTAGGCCAAATGTGCCAACTGGTGCAACAGTGGCATGTCTGTTATGGAGGGAAAACAACCACTCTCTAATTAGACTGGAAGCCCACTCCAGAGGAGGGAATACATACCCGGTACTGAAAACAGTCAAAATTCAGAAATACCAGCTGTTGTCTGGTTAAATGTATAAATTATGCCCACCAAACTGCCCTGTAAGCACTTTTAAAAATGTTTATACCCATATACTAATACTACTACTCTCACTTTTGGTTAGAGAAGCTTCTCTTTTCAGATGACAGTGACAATGGTGCACAGAAGTGACAGTAGAGCGCTCAGCACTGAGATGTCTCTGCCACACCCTCTCCAAGGCTCGGGGTTCATTGCAGAAGAGGTGCTGAAAGAATGCATTAGCCAAAAGGTAGGACTGTTTACAATGCAATCTTCCATACACAAAATGGCCTTTATATTTATGACCTTACAGTGCCTGAAACTACCTACACAAGCCCTTTATAATAGGAAAATATGACATTAAAATACAAAAAGAGACTAATTAGAAGGGAGAGGAAATTCGAAGGAGAGTGTTTTGATGGGGGGATAGGAATGGAGGGAGGGAATTATCATGGTTTTATTGTCTATACATATGGACACTGTCAATAAAAACAAAAGAAAGACACATTTATTATCTTATACTCTGGGGGAATCAGGCTTACATTGGTCAAAAATTAAGTTGTAAGCAGGACTGTCTCCTGGAGGTTCTAGGGAAGAATCCATTTCTTGCACATTCCAGGGTTTACAAGGTGCCTAAATTGCTTTGACTCATGGCCTCTTCCTCTATCTTCTATAACCTCCTTCCTCTCTCTAACCCCTCTTTCTCTTAATAAGGCCCTCTCAGAGAATCTAGAATAATCAATCCCTATGGAGATCCTTAATTTAATTACAGTCCCCAAATTTCTTTTGCTGTATAAGGTAACATATTCACAGGTTCTAGGAACAAGGTCATGAATATCTAAGGGAGAAGAGTCTAGATTTTATTGCTTTAAATAAACAGTACTCATTCACTGTTAAGCTAACATTTCTAATTAACTGAAACCCTCAGGTTGTTTTGGCTGTTGTTGCTAGTTCTTCGTGTTGATCAGCTGACTTTCGATAGTCTTTTCATCTATGAAGTAGTTTGAAATTATTTTATATTAGAACAATCTTGCATGTCATAAACTCACTTTGCAAGCCAAAAACTCACTTTTGCAAAGGAAAGAGGGGAATGTTGGAGGTAGTGGGAGGAAGAATAAGCACACTTGTACAAGATTACTTATTTACATCTAGAATCCTCATAATACACTCACATCCTGCCTCTATGTTTCTATTTATTCTCAATGCAGTCATGTCCTAAACCATTCTCAAGGATGTGATGTATGTTCTAGACATAATACACTTGACAAAAGAATAAAGCTTAATTTTTTATAAATTGTTAGTATGTTTTGGCGGTTAGTGACTAGCAAATACTAGAAATTCACAAAACAAGGGCTGGAGAGATGGCTCAGCGGTTAAGGCACTTATCTCCAGTGCCTAAGGACCCAGGTTCAATTCCCCAGTACCCACATAGGCCAGATGCACAAGGTGGTGCCTGTGTCTGGATTTCCTCTCTCTTTCTCTCTCTCTCTCTGCTTACAAATAAAAATAAAGAAATTCACAAAACAAAGAAACAGAATTGGCAGTAATATAAACTAGCATAGAGTCTATCATTGCTAGAATATGCCCTCTTTTTGACTACTTTTTGAAATTAAGCTGTCAAGGCAATAAAAATTAGAAAGTTACATTAAGTATTTTTTAATCTTAAAATTCCTCAAGTACTATTTTCTGAGTTTCTCTCTAAAGATATTCATCCCTACTTTCTTTTCTTTAAACCTTAAAAATTGTTTCCTTAATTTACTTTATAATGGATTGATTATATCTAGCATTTTTACTAATATAAACTATAAATTCATAAAGCAATTCTCTTCAGTTCTGTGATTACTATTTAATTGCCGAGTTTAAAGAAAAAATAAGTGATTCCCAAAATTAATCTATGCATATATTATTACATCAACATGTACACATACATTTTTTAACAGATAATCATCATCTTTTGTGCAAAGATTCTTCATCTATCTAAAGACAATTCCATACAACACTGTAGAGCAATCAGGTAAAGGGCAGTTTACAGTGCCTTCTTATTGAGCATTTCTTCTTTTTATGCCTTTAATACTTAACAAAGGTAATGATGAGTTAATACTTTTAATGGGGAATGTAATGCAACTAGGGAAAGGCTAATCATATGTTAAATACTATTCTGTCATTCTATTTAAAAGAATACTATGTACAGATAGCAAGAGAGCATAAAACAGAAAGGTGGTAGTGGTGGTTTGATCCAGGTGTCCCTGATAAATGTGTTCTGAAGGCTTGATCCCCAGCTGATGGCAACTTTGGAACTGGAACCTTGTTGGAAGTGAGGTTTTGGGGGTGGGCTTATGGGTGTTATACCAGCTTTCTCTTGCCAGTGTTTGGCACACTGTTCTGCTGCTGTTGTCCACTTGAGTTTAGCCAGGAGGCAATGTCCAACCTCTGTTCATGCTGTCTTTTGCCCTGCCATCATGGAGCTTCCCCTTGAGTCTGTAGGCCAAAATATAATCTTTCCTCCTACAAGCTGCTTCTGATTGAATATTTGTCCTGGCAAGAAAAAACTTGCTGCAACAGAGATACAAAGAACTCAACCAACAAAGAAAATCTCATCAGCAATATGGTAAATTAGGGGTAAAAATTCAACCTTGCCAATTAAAAACTGGTAAAGTGCTTGCCTGGGTTTGATTCTTCAGTACCCACATAATCTGGAATTTGTTTGCAGTAGCAGGAGGCCCTGGTACACCTATTAGCCCCCCTTTTTCTCATTCATTCTGTCTGCAAATAGTTTTTTTTTTTTAAAATCCAAATCTTGGGCTGGAAAGATGGCTCAGCAGTTAACACACTTGTCTGCAAAGCAGAAGGACCTGAATTCAGTTCCCAGTACCCATGTAAAGCCAGATGCACAAGGTGGCGCATGCATCTGGAGTTAATTTGCAGTGGCTGGATGCCCTGGTGGGCCCATTCTCTCTATCTGGCATTTTCTCTCTTTCACACTCTTAAATATATTTTAAAAAATCCAAATCTTAAAAAAAAAAAAAAATCCAAATCTTAGAAATCACTGCTTTAAATATATTCTTAGAGAAAATTCACAAAATTTTCTGAAATAAGTGAGGAAAAATTTACTGCATTGTTTCATTGTTCCTAGTGAACACCATCTCTTTCATTTGGGGGAGGAGAGGGATGTACTGGGGATCAACCCCAGTACACATAGACAAGTGCTCTACCACTGAGCTATACCCAAACCCAAGGTCTCTGGTTTGGTTAACTTCTATAAAATTGATCCAACTATTCCTTCATAAAAATCTACTCCAGATGTCTAAAAATTCCAAACTAGGTACTTTTACAAGAAACAATGTTGCACAGAATGTTCTTAAACTCAAGGGTAAAAAAATCTTTTATTTTCTTTCTACATTTCCTTTTACTTACATTTTCCCACAAACACATAGCCTTTTCTAAGTTCTAGAATTTAAATTCACTATGTAGTCTCTCAGGCTGGCCTCAAACTCATAGCAATCCTCCTACCTCTGCCTCCAGAGTGCTGGGATTAAAAGCATGCTCCATTACACCCTTCTCATTCTGCATTATTTTTACTTCTTCACTTAATCACCTAATTCTGTTACTATTTGCTGCTGGCAGAGTAATTTTCTAAGTTGTTAATTTCTGACTATTTATAAAGTACGCCCCAATTTATTTTCATTAATGATGTCTTCCACAATTCATGCAGGAAACCACAGGGCTGGTCCCTCATTAGGGCTTTTTATCAATCAGCTCTAGTTTATTGCAGTAGGCCTTTCCCACTCCTTGTGCTTTGCTTCACACCAAACTACAACCAATCCAAAACTCCTTTTCAGGTGCTCAAGATAGATTAATATTTTAATCCATTCATTGTTCTACACTTCACCAACACAGGGGCCAGATGTCAAGATCAACTTTATTTAAATTTGAGAGGGGGAGAGCGAAAGAGAGAATATGAATGAATGTATGAATGGGTGTGCCAGGGCCTTCTGTCCCTGCAAATGAACTGCAGGCGCATGCATGGTTGTGCATCTGGCTTTATATGGGTACTAAGGAATCAAACCCAGGCCATTAAGCTTTGCAAGCAAGCGCCTTTGAACAGCTGAGCCATCTCTTTGCCCAAGATCAGTTTTGATATGCTTCATGAACTTGAGGTCCCCTCCAAGTTTGACTAAGAAGGGCTGAAGAGATGGCTCAGCTAGCAGTGAAAAGTGCTTGCCTGCAGAGTCTAATACCTTACGTTTGATCCCCCAGTACCCAGGTAAAGCCAGATGCACAAAGGGGCACACATGCATCTGGAGTCTTTTTGCAGTGACTGGAAGGCTCTGGCATGTCCATTCTCTGTCTCTCTTCCATCTCTCTCTGCTTGCAAATAAGTAAAATAAAATAGGTTTGAGTCCCAAGGAACAATTAGTTTGACTAATAAGGGGTATTTTGTGAAATAAGCATTACCCCCATAAACTTGAATAGGAGGAAAAAACCAAGTTTGGTTCCAGGACATGAAAAAAAAAAATCATTTGATTGGAAGAAAAAAAATTTTTTTGAGGTAGTTTCTCACTTTATCCCAGCCTGACCTGGAATTCACTATGTAGTCATAACATAGCCTGGAACTCACGGTGATCCTCCTACCTTTGCCTCCCAAATGCTAGGACTACCTGGCAGAAGAAAAAAAATTTAAACTTATAAAATCCCTAGTCCATTAAAAAAAAAACAACCGTGAGTATAAATCAACATGTCCTAAATTTTATTTTATTTTTTTTTTTAAGGTAGTGTCTCACCCTAGCCCAGGGTGGCCTGGAACTCACTCTGTAGCCCCAGGCTGACCACAAACTTACTGAGCTCCTCAGCATCAGAGTGCTGGGATCAAAGACATGAACCATAGCACCAGGCCAAATCCTAATAATTTTATCTACTGCATTATTGTGGATAACTTACCAAACTTAAATTTTGACAAAACCTTCTGGAAGTACACATTATTTTGGTTACTTTTACTTACTACCATGCTTCAAAGGTACAAAAGGTATTCCCGAGGCATAAAAATAGCTTTACCTTTCAGGTATTTTCATCACCCTTAAAAAAGTTTCCATATTTGGGGCTGGGAAGATGGCTTTTAGTAGTTAAAGGTACTTGTTTCCAAAGCCTGTCAGCCAGCCCAGGTTCAAAACTCCAGTCACCCACATAAAGCCAGATGGGCATTTTTTTTTTTTTTGCAACAGTAAGAGACTCTAGCACACCCATACACATAATACACATGCACACATGTACAGAGAAAGATTTTTAAATCCTGTATTTATGGGCAGCCACTCTTCATTTCCCCGGTCCCAGCCTACCAATTTTTCTGTTTCTTTTTTTTAAAAAAAAAAAAAAAATTTATTTATTTACAAGCAGAAAGAGGGAGGGAGAAGGGAAGGGGGAAGGGAAGAAAAGAGAGGGGGGTTGCGCAATACCAGAGCCTCTAGCCTTTGCAAACAAACTCCAGATGCATGTGCCACCTTGTGCATCTGGCACTACATGGGTATTAGGGAATCGAATCCAAATCCTTAGGCTTTTCAGGCAAGTGCCTTAAGCACCGAGCCATCTCTCCAGTCTCAATTTTTCTATTTCTATGGGTCTGCCTACTTAGAATATTTTTTAATGTTTGTATTACCTTTATAAAATCTGTCCTTGTATTTTTTAAAGCTAGACAATGGTGAAAGGTCTTTATAAAGATTTGGATAGGTCGGGCATGGTGGCACACACCTTTAATCCAGTACTTTGGAGACAGAGTGAAGAGGATTGCTGTAAATTTGAGGCCAGCCTGGGACTACAAAGTGAGTTCCAGGTCAGTTGGGCTAGAGTGAGACTACCTTGAAGGGAAGGAAAAAAAAAAAGATCTAGACAAGAATGGTGGCAGACACTTATAATCCCAGCACTCAAAAGCTCAGCTCTGTCAAAGTCATAAGGAAGAAACAAAGAAGAAACCTTATGATTAAAGCACATAAAGATATATTGGAGATTACAGACTACAAAGATGATGGTCAGCACTCTAACACAATGGCTTACTTAAGAATGGGGGAATGGCACTCAGAGAAAGGGATGAACTGGCTCAAAAGGCTCAATACAATAAAAACTTTCAACCAGGAGGGCATGGTGGTAAAAGCCTTTATTTTCAGGAAGTGAGGTAGGATACAGTGAGTTTGAGGCCTGAGACTACATAGTGCCTTCCAGGTCAGTCTGGGTTAGAACAAGACCCTACCTCAAAAAAAAAAAAAAAAAAAAAAGGAAAACAAAACAAAACAATAACAAAAACCTTTCAGTTCTTTTAAGCAAGCACTGGTACCTCTAAGTAACAACAGAAATAAAATACTTTACTTATCCTAGTATTGTGTTAATTGACTAAAACATAAACTAATGCTGTAGTTACTGCTGAATTTTAACAACATGTATGCACCAAGCCTACACATAGCCTGCAATAAGAATCAATTGTAGGTGGAAGTTTATCAGGAAAATTTCCCCTCCCTTGGAGGCTGGTAAGCTCCAGCACATGTGGACTCACGTATCTTCACATCACAAGTACAAAGCATCTTAGAACAGTTGAGGTTCTCTTGTGGTCACTGTGTAATTTCTTATGCTTGAGATGTATATTCAAAACGACTGCCATCTGTATTTTTCTGATATATTTACAAAGATCCACAAATGTATAGAATAGGATATACAACTTTATTTTTTTAAATTTTATTTATTTTAGAGAAAGAGAATGAGTACATCAGGGCCTCTTGCTTCTCGGTGAACCAACTACAGATGCATGCACCACCTTTATGCATCTGGCTTTACGTGGGTACTGGGAAATAGAACATGGGCCAACCCAGGTTGGCAGGTTTGCAAGCAAACTCATTAACTGCTGAGCCATCTCCCTAGTCAAGAATACAACTGAAAAACTAAAGATTCACAACAAAAATTATGCAGAATGCCATTACTATATAAAGGAAGTGGAAATTTACATAGAATTTCAAAATCAGTTACCAAACAGAATTATAACCGATCTTTTGAGTGAAAATCATTATAGTAAAATTTTCTGACCAAGAACATGCTGCTATCCACTAATATCAACGCTGTACACAGATAGTATAGAATTTACTGTGAAGTAGGGTTTTTAGAAGTTCCTGGCAAACACAACTTTATGTTTAAGACTTCGATAACACAGCTACTGTTTCACATACAACTTTGTAATTAAAAGAAGTAAAATGTCTTCTTCAACTCAGGATAGATTGATAAATCTATCTACTGAAAGCAGTATGTGAAGATCATTGTAGACATTGACAAATAAAGCATTAATTCTTGGAAAAAAGGAGAATACTGTGTATTTCAGTACAAAAAGAGCCCAAATATGCATTTTTCAACTTTTTAAAATGTTCTGTTAGTCGCATTTCTAAGCACTACTTTTTCTACTGTAGTATTTATTTGTAATTGGTATATTACATATACCAACTATGCATTCTCTTCTGGTCATTTTTAACCAATTAGTGATTGTTTTGCAAAGTATTTTGTAGGAAAGGATGTATAGAGGGGTTAAAAAATCTATATTGGGTGTCAAATATGCAAGTATGCCATGCCACTGCTCCATGCTGTTTCAATGGGATTCCTGACCCACATGGATTCATACCAAGACTCACCCAGATGTACACTAGAACTTTCAAGAGGTATTTTGGATGGCTGTATATAGTTTACTGCTGTCCACTCAAATCCCCAGTAAAAGCCCTGACACTTCTAAAATTCACAACAGCTTTCTTGCTGAATTTACTGTTAATTTGATACAGTACACATTGGAATATCAAGGTGTGTCTATGCATTCCTCCATCTTTATACACACCAAGAAAGAGCTTTGACTATAAAAAAAATAAATTAGATCAATCCATGTCATTATTGAACAGAGCACCTGGGAAGATACCTCAGTGGTTAAAGGTGCCTGCTTGCAAACTCTATCAGCTCAGGTTCAATTCGCAAGCCACCCAAGTAAACCAGACACAAAAAGTGGCCCAAATGTTTGGTGTTTGCAGCAAGAGACACTGGCACATGTGTGTACATACACACAGAAATAAAATTAAAAGAAAAAGTACTGAACAGAATGAGGGTGATCAGGATATAATAAATTGTACTTAATGAAATCTCTTCTAATTCTCAAAGAAAAATCTAAACAGTCTACTGTCAAGTACTCTTTTCTAGCATAACTTATGAACAGATCTTGGTATGGCTGCCTTCCTTTTACTAGTTAACTATTTACTCATCTTCATTCTATAGTTCAACAGGAATATATTAATTACTCAACCAACACTACCAAAAAGCTGAACTGGTTAATATAGAAGCTGTTTACTCTATATACCTGATTAACAGTTTTTTAAAGTTTATTATTAAACTTGTATGCTGCTACTCTGAAGTGCACAAAAATTAAAAAAAGATTTAGCCTACTTTTAAGCTAATGTTGTAATACTAGTATATACTGTTCATATAAGGATTATTTTCCTACCAAGTTATAGAGGTGTATTTAAAATAAGATTTAAATAAGGCGCATGCTTGCAAATCCTAATGACCTGGGCTCAATAACCCAGTACCCACATAAAGCCAGATGCAGAGTGTGGCATAAATTTGGAGTTAGTTTGCAGCAGCTGGAGGCCCTGGCACACCCACTCACTCCCTCTTTTTTTCCTCTCTCTCTGCTTGCAAATAAATAATTTTTTAAAAATCTAAAAAAAAAAAAAAAAAAAAAAGAATAACCTAGAATGCTTAAGTGAATTGTATTTGCTTGTGTCCCATGGCAGGGACAAACCCATAATTTGTACCTGGCTTTAAACAAACAAACAAACAATAACAACAACAAAAAAATCACCATTATGTCAACCTTCAATCAACTTATCTCAAATTGTTTCTCATGATTTATGAACCAGACCTGGGGGTGGGGTGAATGACAAAAACAAAAAAATTAACTGCAGGCTAAAAACATGAGTACCCCCATCAGATGAAACTAAATTCTAGAAGATAATCATGTCTAATAATAAACAGGTAAAATATATAAACAGTTTATAGTGAAATTGGGATGGGGCAAAGCATTTAACTCTAGGATAAGATGGTGATCGTGTCAAGACTGACAGTGGAAGTAAGTGAATGAACCAGTATCAATTCATGCATGAAATAGCCACAGATCTTCATCTGCTTGATTTCCAAGGTCATAACATACAACTACTTGTATTTTCTTCATACACTGCAAAGCAACATTATATGCATACCATACTCTAGTGCTACAATTCTCAAAAAGTCCTTTCAGTGGTCTGTGAGGCCAATGAAAACTGTCAAACTAATACACTAAGTAATTCCTTGACTTTTCATTCATTTTCTCACAAGCACCCAACATTCCAGATTACACTAGTATATATTTATTATTGTAAGAGACCAAATGAAAAAAGCATGATCTAGGCTTTAGTATTTCATTTTTATTTATTTGCAAGAAGAGAAAAAGACCATGCCAGGGCCTCTAACCACTGCAAACAAACACATGCATGCACCATTTTGTGCATCTGGCTTTATGTGGGTACTGGTGAATCAAAACCTGGTTAGGCTTTGCAGACAAGTACCTTAAATGCTGAGACACAATTATTGGCCATAACCGATCTGATTCATTTTTTACTAATCTTTTCCTTTTTCATGACTTAATACTGTCCTTTTATTAAGTCTCCCAATACCCTGGTAATTGAGTGCCTTTAATAACTTCTCTTTTCATGCCTTCTTTTCCTTTTACATCTAAAATAGACATCTTTTATGCTAACTTCCACTCAGTTCCTTTCCTTTTATTCTCAATTTTGCTCCAAGTTAACATGCCTCGTGCTTGTTTAAGCTTTGCTTTTCTGTATTTCCTTCCCTGAAGCTGCTCATCTCCACCTAGCAAAGGAACTGACACCACTTACTATCACACACTAGATGAGTGAAAGCTGCCCAGCGATGCTAGGACACTACAAACTGCTCTTCCTTCCCCTCACCCTTCAGTTTTTCCCCTACACCCTACAAACCAGATCTCCAAAGACTACATGCTGACCCCCTTCCTTATCTCCTATCACCATTCAAACCCAAGTTTCCAATCTATTACCCTTAAAGGTTTCAGTAACTTTTTTCAAGTGTTTAACCCTATGGCAGCAATTTGGAGACTAGCATTCAAATTCCAGCTCTGACATTTTTTAGCAGTATCTCCTTGGGTGATTAACTTTTAAACTCAGTCTCTCAGCAGTGTGTGGTAGCTTGGGCCTGCATTCCCAGCATTCAGGTAGGAGGTATGACCAGGTTGCTGTCAGTCTGAGGTGTGTGTGTTCTCCACCCCTTTCCCCTTCACTGAATTTTCACCAGGACTCACTGGAGAGTGACTTTTTAATGTCTTTTTCTATGTCTTGGCTGCTTCTAAGTTTGAATACTACATACCCAACTGCTTGCCAAAAATATTCACATGATTGTGCCACTTATAACTTGAACTCAAACTGCTAAAAAAAAAAAATCAAGAAACATTTTCCTCTCCAATTAATATACTTTCAATGGTCTCATCACTATCTCAGCATTTAGAGGAAGGGATGGAAGGTACTTATAACCCTCCTATCAGACACAAGGGCCACAGATCCTTTGGTCCACATCCTTCCACATCTCTCCTGAATTAGACTTGCCCAAGTTTAGAATTTACTCACCTCTCTACTTCAGTGTCCAACCTGTCAATCTTCCCACCATTATAAATTATAATTTATATAATTTTATATATAAGTTATAAATCAAGTAGTCTTTATTGCATTATCCTATTTAAAATCTTCAATGTTTACTCACAGTCTAAAAATGAAAATCAAACACATTGGAGACACAAAACTTGTTACAAGTTGTTATCCTTACTCTCCAATAGCTCCAGAGTCTGACTACTACTACTCACTTCTCAGCCATGCTGCCTTTTGATACTGTCTCTTATACCTTCTGAATCCCCAAAATTGCTACCTTCTTTTCCCAAGTTTGCACCAATCCCCCATGGCCATCACACAACACACAGGCACACCATCCCATAGTACACAGGAACTTGAGGGAAACTTGTTACAGATTATAAAGTTTTATGTCTTCTACTGTATTAGACTCATAGGTGGCAGAGGCATGTTTCACAATATTCAGGACACAGCTGTACAACTGAACAGTTTGTTATGTGAAGCCCAGATCTGGAAGAGTCAAGGTCACAAGAACCTAATCAGTAACATCCAGAAATGGGGGAAATCATATATGCAAAACCCACTACAAAAAAAAAAAAAATCAAGCAGGCACAAGAACATGGATTTCAAAAGTCAGATTAACTACACAAGCAAGTTGCAATTTAGCAGGAAGTAGTTGGTGCTGGCAACAAATACCTAACAAACACAACTTGCAGTTCAGAAAGAATAGGACTAGGGCCGGGCATGGTGGTACATGCCTTCAATCCCAGCACTCCAGAGGCAGAAGTAGGAGAACTGTTTTAAATTCCAGGTGAGCCTGAGCTAAAAGTGAGACCCTACCTCAAGAAAAATAAAACAGTAGTAAATAAATAGAATAGGAATATAAGTATTTTTAAAAGATGAATAAAAAAACCCTCCTGTTTTAAATTCTAAAGTCAAAATACCACTTCCCTTCTTCAAGGAGTCAAAACCATCCCTAATTTTGGTATTTGAAAGTAAAAACCACTGACTGCAGTTTTAGAATACTTGTAATGTGTTTAATGTACTTTGATGTCAACTTCAATAATACCTAAAATCAGGATTAAGTACTTCTGTCCTAAAAACACACTAATAATCCTCCTTGTTCTTTAGAAATATTCAAGTTAGTTTCATTTTGGGAGAAAATGGTTTTGAACTCATGTAACTGTGTTAACTGCCTAAATTGCCATCCATTCAAGAAGTATTTATCAGGCACCTGCTGTGATGGGGAAGAGGCTAGGGAAAAGAACAGAAACTCCCTGCCATTGTGGAGCCAAGGTCCCAGGGAACTCTACAAAGTTCAACCTTAACACATTTGGAGCATTATCACAAATTGGCAACCAAATTGAGGAAGTACCGTTATTTTAAAAATCAACACTATTGAACTTTTTCAATTCAACGTCCAATGCCAGTTGCAACAACTGCAGTCAGTTGGAGAAAAATATTTTTTCAGGTAATTTGTAGGGCAATAAATAGTCTCGAATACAGTGCTAAATGGAGGGTCCCCTACTATGGACAACTAAAAGGGTCTTAGCGCCCTAGTTCTATCTGAAAATCTCACTGTGAGATTCAGTGAGCTCTGCCACCACATCCACACATCTCAAACTCCAACATTTCAATTGATTTCAATATTGGTTTATCTTGGGTATTTCAAGACAAGATAACTCAATCCACAACAGTTTCCAGTCTGTCTGTAACTGCGATTTAAAGCATCAGTGGTCGTCTCGTCCTCCCAAATCGATTGAGAAATAGGATGGGATGGACTTGATGCTCCAAAAACAGGACCTGGAATGATCAGAGATACAACTAGAGAGGGAGCGAGCTTTAAGGCCGCAGGCAGCTTTGTTCCCGGTTCGGGGGAGGCTTTCACATGTAAAATGTTCCCAAGCCGGGCAGTTCAAGATTAAGCACCCGGGAAGAGGGTACGAAACTGGAAGCCCACGCCGGCTTCCCAGCGGACTAAGGTGGAGCAAATAAATACTCGACTCCCCCATTCAACTTTTCAGGTGCCGGGC
>PVHP010004002.1:46487-74494 GCA_004024765.1 Zapus hudsonius | reverse complement strand
CAGAGGAGGGGATAGAGGTGAAGTGGGTGTGGGAGGAGGGTTAATGAAAACAAATAATGTTATGAATAATCCATATGTAAATCTATTTCTTTGTTTAAAAAAAAAGAGTGTTTGGGCAGAAATTGAGGCTCTGATGCTTCTGAAACACTCCAAGCAATTGCCATGGCTTGTGTTTGCCCACCAGAACTCTGTAGATGGTAAGACTCTGTTTCTGAAGATGCCACATGCTTGGGCTCAGGTCACTGAGAAATCAAGCTGGAGGTAAGCTGGAAAGGTCCTCCCTGTTGACTAGCTATCAGGATTCTGGAAAGACCTATGAAGCCTATTGGGGAAGAAAAGTTATCAATGGTCTAAAAATACCCCCACATTTGTAGTTTGGGATGTGTGTGTTTGATGAAAGGTATTACTCTAGCCCAGGCTGTAGCCCAAGCTGGCTTCAAACTCATGTCTATCCTCCTACCTTAGATTCCCTGTTGCTGGGATTATGGGTACAAACCACCACAACTGGCTTGATAGTTTAATTTTACAGTGTATAATTCTTTCTTTGAACAACACTGTAAAGTTGTTTTTGTAAGGAATTCATAGCTACTCACAGCTTCAATGGTCTTACAGAATAACACTCCTTACTATATTGTGGGAAATGACATCGGCTGGTTTAATGAATTTTCTGGTAAAACGTTTATCTTTTGATCTCAGTGCATGATTCAGATTTTTGAGTAGCTTTGTTTCTGAAAACCATGCTCTTACTAGAACAGAATATGTGTAACGAGTTTCTGTTTTGGTGTTATTTTGCTGCATTGCCATTAGTCTCTTTCTGCTAAAGACAGATCCCCTTTCTCTGCCTACCTCTGTCTCTAACTTCTTTATCTCCTTTCTTTCTCTGCCTACTTCTCTCTTACTCCTTTGTGTGTGTGTAACTACAGATAACAATTAATGCCAGTTAATCAGGTTCTGGTTTGGGATTTTATTGTCAGTAGAATGAAGAAATAAATCCTCTTAGTTTCCCTTTCTCAGTCCCCAGTCCTTCTAAAAGCAAAATAAATAAATAAATAAATATTTTGCCAGGTTTGATGGCACCCACCTTTAATCCCAGCACTTGGAGGCAGAAATAGGAGGATCTCTGTGAGTTTGAGGCCAGCCTGGAATTACAGAGTGAGTTCCACCCAGGTCAGCATGGGCTAGAGTGAGACCCTACCTAGAAGCAAAAGAAAAATACTTTGAAAAATCACAAGGTCAAATATTTGTGAAACTATATTATTTTATGAAAAGCATTTATTATTATTTTTTTCAAGGTAGGATCTCACTCTAGCCCAGGTTGACCTGGAATTCACTATGTAGTCTCAGGGTGGTCTTGAACTCATGGTGATCCTCCTACCTCTGTCTCCCAAGTGCTGGGATTAAAGGCGTGCGCCACCATATAAGTGCTGAAGGTCCTGGATGTACAAGATCCCCTGGCTATTGGGTAAGAACACCACCAATGCACCTCGAAAGAAGGAAGTTCTAATAATAATTTGAATAATCCTAGGCCTTAGTCAATGGAGGAAAAAATAGTTGGCATATATATATATATATATATATATATATATATATATATATATATATATAAAGGTACCACAACCCTACCATTCTTCATTCAGTAATATTTTTAAGCCAACTATTTATAAACCACAACACTGAGTTTCTTGTTGCTGGTACACAAAACCCGACCAGAGATAGCTTATGAAAGGAAAGACATATAAGTACAATGACAGAAATTTAGGTAATATGTCCAAGTTATAATTTTAATCTTATCCAAACTAAATGAACATTTTGATCAAGGTAGTTGTAAAATGCCCAGGCTTTGGCATCAGATTTGAGCTCCCATCTTGGGTCCAGTTACTGTGTGTGATCCTGGAAAGTTAGTGACTTATTTCACTTTACTCTCCAAGTCTCTGATCATCTCTTTTTCCCTGGTCTGTTATCAGGATTAAATGAGATTTGGATATGACACTTGCTCATTCAGAAAACATTTATGGATCCTCCACCGTGTATGTCTCACTGAACTTTGTACTGACACCCACATAAAAGCAGAAACCCCGCCTTCAAGGAACCCACACCAAGGAAGTAGTGGTTAAGACAGGTAAGTAAGCAGAAAGTCAACACAGCATAACTGAGCTCAGTGTTAGAGGAGCCAACCACTCATGTCTGGGAAGGGGGTGAATTTTTTCCAAAAGAATTTTTTCCAGAAGAAGTGGATCCCGAGACACCTGACAGGACCCTTTGCAGGTTGGTTGAATAAGAATTTCTTTTCTAAGGGTTCATTATTTTTGTTAGCCTGTTGGTTACATTGTAGTTTCTAACAAAAGCAAACTTTGAAGACTCTAACTGGGTTTTTGTTGTTATCACTATTTTCACTGCATAATTGATTGATTTGGTTTATTTTAAAATAAGAAAAATAAAACAGAGATGGAGTATGAGAGAGTGGTGCCCTAGTTCTCAGCCGCCTAAAGGGAAGAAAAAGAAAGTTCCTTTGTGATCACTGTAGCAGTGGAAGAGATAAACTAGCTGAATCCCTGACAGGAGGTGCTAAACTGAAAGAGATTAATGGGAAGTTGGTCAAACGAGACAGTGAATCTGGGTCCTCACTTGCGTGAGACCTGTTATGGACATCTGTTGGGTGATCAGCCCACATTTATTTCTTCGGAAATGGGGCCATAGTTTTATTTCTGGAGGACAACATATTTCTTCATCTCCTTCTATGTGCTCTTGGGAAGCTTACCTTCAGGAGTTGGGCCTGGCCAATCAGAGTCTCCCATTGGCCCCAGTAATTGATCAAGGATAGCGTCATAACCCAAGAAGAGTCAGTGAGAGGCAACCTGGGACTTTTGCTGAGCTTCTAAGATAAGCAGGGCTTCTGCTGGTTTGAACACGAGAAGCTGTGAACTGTGAGCTGCTTGCTAACCAGCCATCTTTCTACTGGCGAAGCTGGAAAAGGGCAGAGATCTCCCACCAGAGGCTATAAAACCCACGAGGTCAGAAAACCTGGCTGTATTCTTAAATCTTTTAAATGGACACATACATGCAGAAAAAAGCATACAAAGAAGTTTGGGTCAAAAGTTAGTATCAAGTGCACCTATGTAACTATTGCCTAGATCACGAAATAGAACATTGTGATTTCCATGCCCCTCCCACTACACTCTTGGTCCTCTTAACCATTAATATTATTTTTGATTGTGTGTCTAGCTTCTGTCATTCCATATTATTGTGTCTATGTTGTTCATATGTTGGCATTTCTATTGGCTATAGTCCTCAGAATAAAACTGGTAGATCATAGAATATATTACATTATATTATTATTATATATAATATATTAATATATAAATTATATTAATATATTGATATATTAACATATTTATAAAGCTTTAGAAGATTCTGCCCAATTATTTGTATGCTACTTTCATCTACCCTAGTAATGTCATTGCTCTACATCTGAGGCAACAGCTGGTATTAGTGCTTTAAATGTGGATGTGTTATATATTCTATTGCATCTCCCTCTTCACCAATGAGGCTGAATGCTTTTTCATATATTGTCCATGTATATGTCCTTTTGTGCAAAGTACCTATATAAATATCTACTTAGGTTGTGTATTGAGTCACTTTTTTCTATTTTCCATTTATAGGAGATTATTAAATTTTTAATCTGCAAAATATTCTAGATATAAACCCTTTTAAATATTCTAGCTATATAACTATTTGCATGTGTTTTAAGTACATTTTTCCACTCTATGGCTTGCCTTTCTAATCTCTTGATAACCTCATCAAATACTCCTAATTTTCACATATTTACATCTACCCTACTCTTTCCTTGCGGTGGTGCTTTTTCTGTCTTTAAAATATTCTATATTACCATATATATAGATAATAGCTTTATTATTTTTCCCTTTTTACATTTAGACCTATAATACATGTAGAATTAATTTCTTACATAGGGTATAAAGTAGGGATTGGATTATTTTATTATTACTATTATTTTTTTGAGGTAGAGTCTCACTCTAGCCCAGGATGACCTGGAACTCACTATGTAGTCTCAGGCTGGCCTCAAACTCACAATGATCCTTCTACCTCTGCCTCCAGAGTGCTGGGATTAAAGGAGTGCGCCATCACACCCAGCTTATTTTTTTATTTTCATTTATTTATTTATTTGTTTTTGGTTTTTTGAGGTAGGGTCTCACTCTAGCCCAGGCTGACCTGGAATTCACTATGTAGTCTCAGGGTGGCCTTGAACTCATGGTGATCCTCCTACCTCTGCCTCCCGAGTGCTGGGATTAAAGGCATGCGCCACCATGCCTGGCTTTATTTTTATTTTTTTAACCTATTGGCAATCCAAGTTACTGAGCAGTCTTAAAAAAAAAAACCTTTTTAACTGAGAATTTTCATACATGTATGTAATTGGTCTTATGCCTTCTCATTACCTTCTCTTCTTCTTCCTATCCACAGTCCTTTCACTAAACCTCTGAATTTCAGTATAAATTCACAGACTATCAACAAAACTTTTTGTTATCAAACATCTGTAACTCTCCTATTAGAATCATTTTTAAAACCATTCTTTTCTTTAAAACTATTTTATTTATTTGAGAGAAACGGAAAGAGGGAGAGAGAGAGAGAGAGAGAGAGAGAGAGAGAGAGAGAGAGAGAGAGAGAATGGGTACACCAGGCCTCCTGCCTTTCTAAATGAACTCCACTTTGTGCATCTAGCTTTACGTTTGTGCTGGGAAGAAGGAGAAGAAATAAAATACAGTAAAAGTCTGCTCTCTGCAGGTTTATTGACATACTTTTTTTCGTAAGTCCTACACTCATGAGAACTGGATCAACACTGATTGTGTTCCTGGCTCGTGATACCTATTGTAAATTTGTAAGACAGAGTCACAAAATTAAACGTATATATACTTATATAAATTTAATTATATAAATAATATATAATTATATGTAATTAATATATATAAATTAAATATGTAATAAAAAAACTATTCGCAGCAACATTAAAATTTTACCCAAGTTTGGTGCTGGAGATGTAGCTCAGTTGGCAGAGTGCTTCCTTAGGCTACACAAAGCCCTGGGTTTCCCAAGCTCCACATAAACCAGGCATGGTGTACATGACTGTGAGGTGGGGGCAAGAGGATTAGAAATTCAAGTTGATGACTTGACTACCATAGCAATTTTGAAGCCAGCTTAGATTATATGAGACTTCCCAACCCCCAAATTACAAAATTTTAACCTGAAACTTGTTATTTAGACCAGGCTGGTCTCCAACTTGTGGTGCTCCTCCTGCCTCTACCTCCCAAATGCTGAGATTACAAACATGTAACACTATGCCTAGCTTCCGAATTGGGATTTTAATCAATTATGCTTTATAAATGTGTCATTTATGTTTATTTTTATAATTTCTTTTCCTAGGCAGACTGATCTGCAAAGTAAGTTGGGATAAACTTGGAAGAGTCAAAATAGGCTCTTGCATATTTATAAGGAGGAATACACAAAAATAATATATGTATTTTAAAAAACCCCACATTCTTGCAACGAAATATGGGAACTATCACTTAGATTTGAGAACTTGTGATGAGAACTCAAGATAATAAGTGTTTCTTCATCATCATTAAATCATTGAAATGAAGCCAAACCTTCTCAATAAGACTGGATATTTTATAAAAAAGTAAAAATGCTTTATATATGTTTCTATTTTTATTTATTGCTTTGCAAGCAGAGAGAGATAGAGAGAGAAAAGAGACAGAGAGAATGGGTATGCCATGGCTCCCAGCCACTGCAAACAAACTCCAGATGCATGCACCACTCTGTGCATCTGGCTTTATGTGGGCACTGGGCAATCTAGCACCTTAACCCCTAAGCAACCTCTCCAGTCCCCTTTATATTTTATTAAAAAAGAGAAGGTGCTTTATGTTTTAGTGAAAGACCTAAAGATTTTTGGGAGTTGGGGAATGAAACATAGTTTTCAAATTCAAAAAAGAGATATTGTCACTGAATGTAATTGTTCATTTTTTTTTTTTGTAATTTGTTGGCTTAGTGTTCCATTAGTGTAGAATGGACAAAATGCACTAGACTTGGAAGCCCTCAACACTGGCTTCTGATTGGAAGAGGTGTTCTATCACCGCAACAGTGTGTTGCATGGGATCACCTTACCTCTTCTGGTCTGAAAGTCAAATTCAACAATATTTTCCTTCTTTTCAGTTTGTTATTTTTCTTTTATGCAGAGCCTTAAAATCTGTTAGTTGAAAGTATGCAAGTGAAAGAAAGATATGGTTCTGAATATGAAGTTACATTTTTGGAGGACTCCTAAATTAAAGTTAAATTATGACTGTGAATTTGTGTTTTAATGGAAATTTAGAATTTGTTGACGTAAAAAGAATAAGGCTAGAAAACACAGATATTTCACTGCCTGATGGAATGGAAACAAAAATGATAAGTGGCCTGAGAATTAAATGATTATTTGTAATAAATTTTGGTGTCTGAGGAAGGTCTGTTATACTTACCTTTTACTGTAGAGTCTATTGTGAAGTTTTCTTGTCTATTTTTGGCTTATGTGACATTTCCACATGATCTTTTTTTCTTTAAAGTATTTTCTTTCTTCGTTCCTTCGTTCCTTCCTTCCTTCTTTCTTTTTTTTTTGTTTGTTTTGAAGCAAGGTCTCACTCTTGCACAGGCTGGCCAGGAAGTCACTCTGTAGTCCAGGCTGGCATTGGACGCATGAGGATCAATCTGCCTACCTCAGCCTCCCAAGTGCTAGGATTAAAGGTGTGTGTCATCACACCCAGCTTCTTTAAAATATTTCATAGTCATGTAAGACAGTGTATTCCTACTGCTTAGGGAGTTCTGAGTAATGCATGGGTTAAATCATGTATTCAATTAATGTGCAAGGTGGTTCTTGTGGAAATCTCTTGAGAGGCCAACTATGGTTTCTGCTTTCCTGGAATATATGGCTTCTACATTGTTCATATTTTTAGAGATATTTTAATTGATATATGTTCTTTTTCATAGAAATTGTTCACATTTTTTAGAGATATTTTAATTGATATATGTTCTTTTTCATAGAAAGGTTTTAAGTGACCAAACTTTTTCCTAATAAATGTTGTCTTTGTAGTTTCAGTTTATTATTTAAGGTTTTAACTTGTATGATGCACTGTTCCAGGTGTTGGAGAGGAAAGTGGTCAATATAACAAATAAAACTCCTTACCCTCTTGGACCGTGCATTTCATGTGGGAACAGACAGCTTAGTATAGTGGGTTAGTTAATAATGAAAGCCAAGAGGACAAGCACACAGAACATGCTGTTGCAGTGAGAGGGAGGTCAAGGAATGGCTCACTGAGAAGGTGAGATCTGAATCAAGACCTGAAGGAGAGAAAGGCTGGCCATGTGAATATCTGAGGGGATTTCAGTTACAGCGAAGAGCACATGCAAATACTCTGAGGCAGGAGTCTACCTGACATGTCTTAGGAAGAATAAGGATCCCTTTGTAACTGAAACACAGTGAGAAATGGAGGAATAGGAGGAGATAAAATCAGAGAAGAGCAGACAAGATCATCTAAGACCATCTGAGAAATTTATTTTTTATTCTAAATGCCATAGAAATTCTATAGGATTTTAAGCAGAGGAATAACATGATTGATTTGGCTTGTGCATGTGTGCATGCATGTGTGTGTTCTTGTGTGCATGTGTGTGCATGGGCACATGTATGTAGAGGTCAGAGGACAGCTTTAAATGTTGGTTTTTGCATTCTACCAAATGTGAGGAAGGGTCTGTCATTGTTCATCACTGAATTCACCAGGCTAGCTGGCCTACAAGCTCCTGGGGGATTCTCCTGTCTGTGTCACCCTTCTTGCTACAGGCATGCTGGGATTACAGATGCTCATGCTAGCACATCTGGTTTTATGTAGGTTCTGGGGATCATACACATGCTTGTGTGGCAAAAGTCTCCCCAGCCATCTCCCCAGCCCATGGCTTAAGTTTTAAGAGGATCAAGGTGAGGACTGTGTTAAGAACATACTGGTAAGGGGAAAATGCGGGGACAGGGAGATGGCAGGACACTTATGTGATAATTCATTTTGGTGATTTGAGTGTGAAATGTCTTCAGTAACCTCATGCATCTGAATACTTAATTCGCAGTTGTGCTGTTTGGGAAGGTTGTGGAGCCTTTGGGAGGTTGAGCCTTGAGAGAGGAAGCATGGCACTTGGGACAGTTCTTGAGGTGTTAGAGCCCAGCCCATTTTGCCACAATCAGTTGCTCTTGCTACATCCTTAGTGCTGATGTGAAGATGTGATGCTGGCTGTCTGCTCCTGCCATGCCTCTCCCACCATGATGAAACTCTTCTTGAAACAGTAAACTAGAAATAAACCCTTTCCTTTCAGAAGCTGCTTCTGCTAGGGTGTTTTATTCCAGCAACAAGAAAGTAACTGCTACATCCATGCAAGTAGGATCACTGTGTTGCACCACACTCAGGAAGCATGATCTCCCTGCAATCTCTGAATGATGTTTTGATAATAAACAGTTTAGCAACCAATAGACAAGCCAGTCAGGCCATGGTGGATGCAACATTAGTGCTGAGAAGAGCTTAGTGTAGATATATTCTTCCTAATAATAATGTGAAAAACTAAAATAATATTAACATTTTAAATACAGACTGTGAGCTAGAAACTTAGTTATGTTATTTAAAGAAAATTCTAAATGTATTCCTCACAATTCTTCCATGAAGTGGGTACTACGAGCCTAACAATAAAGAACTACTTTTGAGACTTTTCTTTTGAGGCAGGCTCTCACTTTAGCTCTGGCTGGCCTTTAACTCATGGTGATCCTCCTACCTCAGCCTCCCAAATGTGTTTAAAGACTCCCATGCTTAAGCGACCAACAAGTACTCTTACCTGCTAAGTCATCCCTCCAACCTTCATCTGAGAAACTTTTATGCAACCTTGACTATACAGGTATATAAAATAGGTGTACAAATCATTTTTTGACAATAAATCATAAAGAAATTTATTTTAGGGGATGAAGAGGTAGCTCAACAGTTAAGTAGCTTACATGCAAGGCCTAAAGACCTGGGTCCTACTCCCCAATACCCATGTAAAACCAGATGAACAAAGTGGTCCATGCATCTGGAATTTGTTTGCAGCAGAAGGAAGCTCTGGTGTGCCCATTCTCTCTGTACCTCTCTCTGTATTTCTCTCTTTCTCAATCTCTCTCTCTCTCTCTCTCTCTGTGCTTGCAAATAAAGAAATAAATAAAGAAATTCTTTGGTATACATACAATTTTTACCATTTATTAAAAATAAAAGCAAATTTGCATACTAAGATGCTATGCTTATTTTTGCATAAATAATTGAAGTTTGGCTGCATATTGACACTAAGGGCATAGAGCATCTTCAGTATTTTTTCGAGTTGACCAATACTATTCTGATTTTATAATTCTGTGGAGAATACTACGTATGAACACATAGTACAAAATAGCTGAAGTATGATTAAGGGCATTTCAGAAGTTGTTGGAAATTCTGTTCTAATGAAACTCAAGTCAGAAATTCACATAGCAACTTTACATTAAAAAAAAAATTAGGGGGCTGGAGAGGTGGCTCAGGGGTTAAGGCACTTGCCTCCAGTGCCTAAGGCCCCTGGTTCAATTCCCCAGGACCCAAATATGCCAGACCCACAGGGTGGTGGCCCTGGTGCTCTCTCTCTGCTTGAAAATGAATAAATAAAATATAAAAAAAATTAGGGTGGGCAGCCTGGGAAGATGGCCCAGCAGTTAAAGGCGCTTTCCATTTGTGTAGGCTGGACACAAAAAGTGGTAAGAGGCTCTGGTGCCCCTCCCACCCCTACTCACACACATGAAAATAAATAAATAATATATAAATAAATAAAATCTAATGCAAAGTATAATAAATGGTGATACACATTCAGTAAGAAAAAAGAGCCAGGAGCCGGACATGGTGGTGCACGCCTTTAATCCCAGCACTCAGAAGGCAGAGGTAGGAGGATCACCGTGAGTTCAAGGCCACTCTGAGACTACAGAGTGAATTCCAGGTCAGCCTGGGCTAGTGTGAGACCCTCTCTCCAAAAAGCAACAACAACAAAACACCCCCCAAATTTAAAATTTGTGTATGTATGTGTGAGGGTGGGCATACATGTGCTATGGCACATGGGTGGTATTTTTTTTTCAGTTTCTTTTTTAGACAGGGTCTCTTGTTTTTGATGCTATGAGTACCAGTGTAGCTAATCCATAGCTTCTAAATTCTCCTGGCTTCACCTCCTATTGCCATAGGTGGGTTGCAGTTACAGATATGTGCTGCATTGTTTGTTCAGCTTTAAGTGGGTGCTGCAGAATTCAACTTGGGCTGAACCATCTCCCCAGATTCTGATTTGGCAATTTTAAAAATCAAATTTTGAGGCTGGAGAGATGGTTCACTGGCTAAGTGTACCTCCTGGACAAGCATGAGGGTCTGAGTTCAAATCTCCAGATCCCAGTAAAACAGCTGGGTGTGGCCACACCTGTAACCCTAGTCCCCAGTTCCACAGAAGAACAGAGACCAGACATCAACAGAGCCCTGCAACTCCAAATTCAGTAAAAGGAGACTCTGGCTCCAAAACAAGACCAAGCTTAGAAGCTTGTTTCACTCTGGCCACCACAATTCATTGTGTGAGGTCATATCAGGGGCACATACACATGCATACATCACACACACATACACACATATAACATCACACACATGCATACACCACACACATGCATACACCACACACACATCACACACACATGCATACACCACACACACATCACTTCACACACACATATGCAAAATTAGTGAATATATAGCAAATTCATGCAAAGGCCTTTTATAGATATTATGATACTGGAAATTTTGCTATTCTCTCTTAATGAGAATTATATGGCCTGATGCTAATATATATATATATATACATATATATATATACATATTGACCTAGGTTCAATTCTCCAGTACTCATGTAAATACATGCATATATATATATATATATATATATATATATATATATATATATATAGCGTTTGTGTGTGTTGTTCAGTGCTGGGAATATACTAAGGGCTTTACCTCATGGTAGGTAATCACTCTCAGAAGTTTTTTCTTTTTGTTTGTTTGTTGTTTTTTTTTTTTTGCTTTTTTTCAAGACAGGGTCCCACTCTAGCCCTTGAACTCACAGTGATCCTCCTACCTCTGCCTCTGAGTGCTAGGATTAAAGGCATGTGCCACCACACCCAGCTTCAAAGAGTATTTATTTATTTATTTTTATTACAAGCAGATACACTACACATACACACACACACTCCCCATATATGCATGTATTTACGTGAGTACTGGAGAATTGAACCTAGGTCATAATAAAGTCTTGCTATGCATTTTAGGCTGGCCTGTGGAACTTTCCAATGGGCCAGGCTAGCCTCAAACACTATATACTCTTGACTCAGCCTACTGAATACTTGGATTATAGGAGCACACTCTGATACCCAGCTTTATCTCTTTTTTCCTGGAACATAATTTTTCAATTAAAATTTAAAGTTAGCATATAAAGTCATAGGTTTTTAAAAAATGTTTTTATTTATTTGTAAGCAGAAAGAGATGGAAGAGAGACAGGTAGAGAGAATGGGCTCCCATTAGGGCCTCCAGCTGCTGCAAATAAACTCCAGATGCATGAGGCCCTTTGTGGCTTTACTTGGGTACTGGGGAATCAAACTCTGATAATTAGGTTTTGCAGGCAATTGCTTTAACCCCTCAGCCATCTTTTCAGCCTATGAATGCAGGTGGCCCTCAGATCTCCCCAAGTGCTGGGATTACAGGCATGATCCAGCATGCTTAGTGCTACTATTAATCCTTCTTACTGGGAATAATAGATGCATCAAGGACAATGTTAGTAATGGGTTTCATTAGGACATTTTTTTTATCGTCCATAATGAGTTACAATATTTAGTGGGCAAACAATGAGTTGTTATCCTGAATTCCCTCTCCTCCCCCCTCCACTGGATAACCTCCTCCATGGGTCGTCTGGATCTGTCCTTGTGACAGGGGACCATGGATAGCCTAGTATTCAGCCAGGTTCTCCTGGCCGTGCCTCTGGATAATCTCCCCCACCACGGCTCTTACAATCCTTCCGCCCCCTCTTCCGCATAGTTCCCTGAGTCGTGGTGGATGAGTATTAAGGCTGCTTTAAGGTTGTGAGCTTAGGGGTCTTTGTGTCAAAATCGTTGGTTTCTGTCTCACTGGTTTATCCTGTGTTGATTGAATGGCTGTTGCGGCGCGCTCCTCGACCAGCGAGAAGGAACGACCACCACTCAAAGATCCTTCCCAGATCACACTTTAATGGAGAGCCTTTGATTGAAGGGGGGGGGCAGGAAGCGAAGGGGTGAGCGCTAAGAAGCAGCTGCTTTTATAGGAAAAAAGGACACGGATAGTCCCATGATTGGCTGGCTCCTGCTTGCCACCCCCAGACGCCACCGGGATTGGCTAGGATCAGGAGATCAAGCATGCGCAAAAGCTTATGACCTCCTTGCTAACAAAGTTGACCTTTTAGCTAACAAAGTAGTCTTCCATCCAAGCATTGCCTAATCCCAAATGCTGGGATTAAAGGCGTGCGCCACCATGCCCGGCTCCCTGCAGTGGGATTAAAGGCGTGCACCACCCCTGCAGGCTGTGGCAGTGGATCCCTTGTTCATCTCAACATTCTCTGTGGGGTTCCGTATGGATCCTCCATGGTATGACTGTGGTGGCTCCTCTCTTGCCAGAATCTCAGCTATCGGCCTACGGTTGATTGGTAGGGTTAGATGGACCCCAGCTGTCTCGCTGCATCCTGAAAAATACAAACACAATCTCCATCGGAGAGTGAGATCAGTGTAGGTTAACAAATATACACAATTCTGGATTACCTAGATTCTATTTTTAGTAGCCTCCCCGTAAATCACTCCCATAGTGCAACTTGTCTTGGGAGCCCAAGAGTACGGGATCCGGTGCCTATTGCCCTGAATCCCAAGTTCCAGACAAGGGGTCTCCCTCACTAAGTGGAAAATTGGCCAAATTTGAAAGCTGTTGATTTTCTCCCCCAGGCCCAGGCTCCTCCATTACACATGTGTTCCTTTCTTGGTTTGCTGTTCTCTCCCAGTAGGAGGTGTGGTCAGCCTACTCATGACCACAGATTGTGTTTTCTGTCAGTGGTCTCTGTTTATTCCAGCTGTCGTTGATCAGTCATTAGGACATTTTTATACTTGCTCTTGAGCCCCTGCCTCCCCCATGATTCATTCCCCCCCTCCACTTCTGATTTCATGTTTCATACATCCCATTCTTTCTCCCCTTTCTTAACGTCTCTTCTCTCTTCTTCCTAGTCATGCCTCTCTTTTTCTCTCTCTCTCACACACACAATTTTAAATCTGGGTTCCTCGTATGAAAGGCAGCATTATATCTGTCTTTCTGAGCCTGAGCCTGGTTTATTTTGCTTAACATACATAAGTTGTTTTTTTTCTGCAAATTCCATGACTTCATTTTTCATGGCCTACTAAAATTCCATTGTATAGATGTACTACATCTTTAATCATTCATCTGTTGATGGGTATCTAGACTTATGACATTCTCCAGCTATTGTGAACAATGCAGTAATTAACATGGATATGCAAGTAACTGTGGTATGTTGATTTAGAATCTTTTTAAAAATATCTTTATTATGAATAAGTAAATACATTGCTCATTGTATGAGCAAATCTTGTGAAGGTGTCCCGTTTCCCTCCTCTCTGTCCCCTACCAACTGGGGTCCTTCCTCGGTGTGCAGACTGGATCTCTCCATAGGATAGGGGTTATGAACAGAGGTAGCCAGTTTCTCTCTCTTTTTTTTTCTTCCCCCTTTGTGTATTGTTGCTGAGGGGGGCAATGTCTCTGGATATTCTCCCCCACCATGGCTCTTATATTCTTTCCGCCCCCTCTTCCGCTCAGTTCCCTGAGTTGTGGTGGGTAAGTTTTGAATATGCTTTATTGTTGAGATCTTAAGTATCTCTGGATCTTTGTCTTGGGTTATGTTGGGTATCCTTGGTGTCTGTCTCCATTGACCTTTCATGGGTTGGTTATCAGACTTGCTGTGGTGGTTGGTCTCCTGTTTGTTTCGTCACTTCTTTTAAGAACACACTAAGAAGTGGTATAGATGGTGCCCACCTTCATCTTTAATGACTGTTTTTTCTTTTTTCTTTCTCCTTCCTTCCCTCTCTTCTTCCTTCCTTCCTTCCTTCCTTCCTTCCTTCCTTCCTTCCTTCCTTCCTTCCTTTCTTTTCTCTTCTTTCTTTCTTTTGAGATAATGTTTGACTGTTGCCCAGGCTGGCCTGAAACTATGTATCCAGGCAGACCTCAAATTTTCAGCAATCCTCTGGCTCTATCTTCCCAAGTGCTGGGATTACATGCTTAGTGCTATTTTTAATCATTCTTAATAGGAATAGTAAATATGTCAAGACAGTGTTAGTAATAAAGCAGGGATGGATTATTCTATCAGTTTTTCTTAATATTCTGTTATTTTAATTTCAGGAAATGGGCACTAATAATATATCTAACATATCTGTAATTTGGCAATTTAGCATTTCTTTCTAATATTGAAATGATTCAAGTAATTGGACCTATTTAAACTTCATCCACTTTTAAATGAAATTAATTGTCCAATTTATACATTTAAAATATTTTTATTTATTTCCAAGCAGAGAGAGAGAGAGAGAGAGAGAGAGAGAGAGAGAGAGAGAGAGAGAGAGAGAGAGAGAGAGAATGAGCATTCCAGGGCCTCCAGCCACTGCAAACAAACTCCAAATGCACGAGTCACATGGGTACTGGGGCATCAAACCCAGGTCCTTAGGTTTTGCAGAGATGCACCTTAACCACTGAGTAATCTTTCCAGCCCCATTTATACATTAAAATATTTTATTTACTCATTTTCAAGCAGAGATACAGAGAGAGAGAGAGAGAGAGAGAGAGAAAGAGAACACACCAGGGCCACCTTGTGAGTCTGGTTTATGTGGATACTGGGAAATTGAACCCGGGGACTTAGGCACTGGAGGCAAGTGACTTAACCGCTGAGCCATCTCTCCAGCCCATTATACATTTTTAAAAATCAAACTTGAATATCAACATTTAATTTTGTTTATATTTCAGATTATGACTTGTTCTAAGGAAAGGTTAAAGAAAGCATTTTGTTGGATGCCTAAAAGAACTAAGCACAGTACTTATTCAATGTCTATTTTCTTTTTATGATGTTATCAACAGATGGATAATGAGGAAGCAAACCAGTTTGTCTTGTTCTAGTTTTGGGGAAACACCCAATGGCTATCAATTAATTCAAGTGCAAACTAGAATAACTTGGATTTTTTTTTTAAAACAAGGTGTTGTATAATCTCAAATATTTGTTTAAAGGCCAAGTCCAACCCAGCTTAAGGCAGCTTTTCAACTGTTGTTGACTTACTAGTGAATGTGTACAGTATAGAAAGTTGATAAATCTATTTCTTAGTTCTCTCTCTGAACTGATTCCAGATATAAGAGAAATTATTTTTCTCTTTGTTCTGAGATGAAATTTGACTAGTCCTTTCCTTAATATTTTCATAATGCAAATTCATCTGTTTAAACATTTTAAAAGTTTTTAAATTGTTAAATAATTGCACAAATTTATGGGACATAATAGTGACATTTATATATACATACACACGGTAGAATGGTTGTCTAACATATCCATTACTTCAACTACCTATTTTTTTAGTGAGAATAATTTAAAATCTACTTTAGCAATTTTGAAATATATATGCATATATATTCACAAATATGTTACAGACCACTAAAATTTATTTCTTCTGAAACTATATTTTTGATCATCTCCCTATTCTGTTTCCTCCACCTTCAGCCTCTCGTACATGCTAGTCAGCTTCTCAGTAAATTTATAAGAGATCAAGGATTTAACAGCACTTTTTTATAGTTGTTTATTTTCTATTGGGAGTTTCCTCACTCTCCTTGTATCCCAGACTGAACTCCCTATGTGCCTGTGCAGAGGACAGCCTTAAACTCCCGGAATTGCATGTGTTCACCACCTCACTGGCTCCATTCAGGAATGAATTCCGAAAAACACAATGCAAGACTTTTCAGTCCTTCCCCTTTGTCCTTTCCGTCCCTCAATTGCACTTCTTTGATGAGTAAACAATCTAGCAAAAAAAAAAAAATATGCTTGCAGTTATTAAAGTGACTTGTTAGAATTAATTTTTTTCAGTCACCTATTTAGTTACCTTATCAGTTTTGATTTGTTAAACCAGACTGCCATCTGTGCTTGAAAAATTATTTCTTTTTAAAAAAGGAATAGTTTCAAAATGGAATAAAAAACTTCACACACAACGTAGTAAGTAGCCTCTGTAGTCTAGGCCTTCTGCCTCTCCAAGGTGGCGGGATTAAAAAAAAAAATCTGTCATCTGTATGCATATCTAATCGATCATCTATCTATCATCTCTCTCTATATATATCGAAAGACAGTCTCTTTCTTGCAGATTGCATTTTATTAATTTCAGATCACGGGGCTGAGTTGGGATGCTATTAAGAAACCCAACTGGGTTTTACTAATAGGCATGCATTCTTCAAGTAGCAGGAAGAAGAGATCTATCTCAGCGCCTGGGACACGGGAGGGGTGACGTTCAGGCTGGAACCGGGGGGAAGGGCCTCCGCGCGGTGTAGGCGGAGCCCACGGAGGAGGGGTGACTGCGTCCTCCGGAGGGCTTCCCTGGGGCGGCGGGGCGGGGGGCGGAGCTCGGGGCGGGGGCGGAGCTCCGGGCCAGCAGAGCGGGGGTGGAGCTGCGGGACGGGGCGGAGCTCCAGGGCGGCGGGGGGCGGAGCTCCGGGACGGGGCGGAGCTCCGGGCCCGGCGGCCGCGCGGTGGATTGTGGGCGGCGGCGGCGGCGGCGGCGGTGGCGGGGGGGAAGCGGGGACGCGGGGTTGCGTCCGAGGCTCGGGGCGGGTCGCGGCGTGGCGGCGGCGGCGGCGCCCCGGAGGCCGGGCATGAGGCAGAGGCCGCGGCGGAGGCGGCGCTGCGGCCCTGGGGGACACCCGGGAGAGACGTGAGGACCCCCGAGCAGCCGTGTCGTCGCGACCCGGAGAGATGGAGGCGGCGGCGGCCATGCGCTAGGCCGGCCTCGCGCCGGGGCTGCGGCCGGGCCGGGACCCGCAGGTAGGTGCCCGCCGCCCTCCCCGGCCCCGGCAGCCCGCTCTCCCTCCGAGCTCGGCCCGAGCCCGAAGAAGGAAGCGGTGTCCTGCAGTGTAGCGCTGTAATTGGCAACATTTTCTTTTATTCTTTAAAATTAGCAACATTTTAAACCAGGTCTTGTTCCTCGGGGGCTTCCTGCCAGGTCTAGGTAGGTGTTTAAAAGGTAGGCCATCCCTGCCTGTCCGCCCGCCCTCCCGTCCGTCGTGGCTTAAGGAACTTTTTTGCTTGACCTTATAATTAGCCGCTTGGTCTGTCCATAAGTAGTTTACGGTGTATTTTTAGAATTTTGACCAAATGGAGTTGCAAAAAAAATTATATATATATATATATGTATATATATACACATTTATATATTCATTTTTTAATTCCCTTCTAACCAAGTTCAGTTTTTGATCTTTATAGACTTATCTTACTTTTGAGGAATAATTAAATTATTTGGAGTGTTTTTAATTGACTATATCAGATTTATCAAACTAAGGCACTACGGAGAAATAAAAATGTGATAATTTAAACTGCATATTTCACAAAAATTCAGTTTTATAAATGGAGGGTTGTAATTGGAAAGGTACCTTGCAGTTGGATTGGAACAGATGGAATGATGGGATTTGTGTTACACCGGGTCTGATTTCCGAGATGGGAGGGTATTAATGCTTTATAGTGACCATCATTGCTCTTGATAGGCTTGGGCAGAATTGATCAACATGTGTAATTGTTAATTGTGGTTTAGGGGATTACATGATTGAAGTTTTCTTGTGACTTGGATATGTTTAAACTGTGTTCTGACAACTTGGATTATTAAAATACCAATTTGCTCACAATAAAACTGTCCACACTGCCCGTGTTTTTGGTTGTTGACATTCTTGTACAGGTATTGGTGCGACAGTGTTGGACTTTCCTTTTCATTGTTTTCAAAATTATGATTGGCAGAGTTCTCTCCATGGTTCAGTAAAAAAAGATTATATTTGCATATGCTTGTGTTTTCTGGAAAAGTTAAATTTTATTTCTGGATAAGATAATTAAGTTTTATTTCAGACATCAAATAAAATCTTATATAACCCATGAATGGACAAACTTAAGAATTTGTTCTTTTTTTAAAATATTTTATTCATTTTTAAGCAGAGATGAGAGAGAGAGAGAGAGAGAGAGAGAGAGAGAGAGAGAGAGAGAGAGAGAGCGAGCGAGCGCACCAGGGCCACCACCTTGTGGGTCTGGCTTACGTGGGTCCAGGGGAATTGAACCTCGCGCCTTAGGCACTAGAGGCAAGTGCTTTATCCGCTGAGCCCTCTCTCCAGCCACAGAATTTGTTCTTAATCACACTTCTTTTCCTATCAACAAAGTAGGTGAAAATTCCTTTTTTTCCTGCTCTTTTTAAAAACAGCTTTTTTGAACTGTTCACATGTCAGAGTACATTGATTTTAAATGTATTATAATTCAATGATTTTAGTTTTTTTTTTTTTTTTTAAACTGTGCTGAAGATGGAACCCGGGGCCTTGTGCACGATAGGCAAAGGGTTCTTCTGTGTTCAGAATATTTATTGTGGTGTGTGACTATTACCATCATGCAATTTTTTGAACACCTGCCCAATCCCCTTTGTATCCATTAGCAAGTAGTTCCTGTTCTCCCCACCTCAACCCCATCTCTAGGCTGCTGCTAATATTCATGTCTCAATAGCTTCATGTGGGCCTTTCATATAAATGGTGTGAATGCATAACTTCTTGAAAAGTTACTTTTAATTTTTTTCTATTATTTGTGTGTGTATAAATGTTTGCATGTATGTGTATGGTGTGTGTGTGGTCACGGTGCATGTGTGGAAGTCTGAGTTCAAGACAGGGCTTCTGTCTGATGTTCCCCAATTTCTGGATTGTTCTGGGGGGGGATTGTCCTGACTGCCCTCCATTGCCTTAGGGGCATTTCAGTCACAGATGTTTGTGTGTGTGTGTGTGTGTGTGTGCGCGCGCGTGTTGTGTCCAGCTTCAAGGAGTCATTAAGCAGGAAGTAACTGGTTGGCAGGGTTGCAGGAAAGCACATTTAACAGCCTGAAAAGTTACTCTTTAAGTATTATTTTCCATTTAAAAATTTTTTTATTTGAGTCAGATAATAAGCAACCAATCCCTGAGTTAAATGGGATATTATAAACAACTGATATGCTATTTGGTTGTATCAATATAAAGTTTATATAAAGGAAAAAGTTGTCATGAATGGCTCAGTGACTTTAGGATTTAATTTGGTAACTTAATTGAGTCAGGTCAGTCAAAGTTGGAAGAGTACTTTTGATAGTAAACACTGGAGTATCAGGTTGGAAAAGACCTTACTAGTCATCATTACCCAACTGACTCCCTGCTTGCCTCACAAGTAGAAGGAACTAAAGGAGGAAACCTGAAGGGTAGAGACTTGACTTTCTGGAATAACATGGCTTAAGAACCTCATTGTGGTAAAGTGATATGGGTATGTGGGTGCGTAGTGTAGGAATGGGCTGGATACTATAAATTGTTTAGATTCTCATATGTATGTATATGACATTTTGCTAGCAGAGCTGAGAAAAAAATGACATTTTTATGACTTTAGGGACAAGTGCTGGCCAAGGTTAGCTATGCAGATAAAATCCATGTTGTGAAATCTTTTAAACATTCTTTAATTTTAAAGCATGACAGGTAGATTATTTAGATTTTCTTGTATTGTTAACACTATATTTTAACAAATACAAATTTACAGTTTTTTTAAATATTTTATTTATTCATTTTCAAGCAGAGAGAGAGAGAGAGAGAGAGAGAGAGAGAGAGAGAGAGAGAGAGAGAGAGAGAGAGTGCACCAGGGCCACCACCCTGTGGGTCTGGCTCATGTGGGACCTGGGGAATTGAACCCAGGGCCTTAGGCACTGGAGGCAAGTGCCTTAACTGCTGAGCCATCTCTCCAGCCCAATTTACAGTTTTTTTAAACAAGCAATTAGCAAGCTAATTTGGAGGTTTTCTTTTTCAAAGATCTGGGGTTTTAACATCTAAAACAATGACTATCCAAGGATAATTTTGTCCTCCACTTGATTTTTGAGTGTGTTTGGAGATGTCTTGGGTCATCACAACAGAAGGGGTGGAGGTGCTATTAACATCTAACCCAGGATGTTGCCAAATGTACAATGCACAGACCATAAGCCACCCACACCACAAAGATTCATCTGACTCACAATCAATAGAGCTGTTTTAAACCTGTGTTTTGTATAATGCTGATAAAGGACCTGAGCCACCAACTTTCCCACTGGGTTGAAAATACGCTTAGTGGGTATTGTTTGGTGGATTAAATTAATCCTTTAAAAATGAGCTAGCAACTCTCTTTGCAAGGTTGGCAGATGAGTGAAAAATAAAAGGAAGTATATTTATGATATAATGTAGATAGTCTTTTTAGTTTCCAAATCTGAAGGAAAAAAGCCCTTTCCATCCCTTTAAAATGGCAGCCTTATATTACTGTAAATTTTAACTGCCATTGTTTCATTTTTTAATTGCATTATTTTGTAGGTTTATTTTAAAAAATATTATATTTTATATTATACATTTGTGTGTATCTTGCTGTTGCAAACAAATAGCTAAGGTGGGTGTGCCTTGAGAGTTGAACTTGTGCCTTCAGGCTTTGTAAGCAAGTGCCTTTACCCATTAAGCCAGCTGGATAACACAGGTTTTTAAAATTAGATGTCAACATAACGGCAGTATCTTTACCAGAGTGATCCCCTCTCCCTACAGCTATAGTTGTCATGAAAGAAGTAAGCTTAATGTTTTAATAGTTTACGTGTGCGTGTGTGTGTGTGTAAGTGCATCTTATGAATGTACAGAAAAATTTACTTTATACCCAAATTTCATTATTTTCTCCCCACAGAACCCATTATTTATTTATGCATGAGATAAAGTCTTACCACATATTTATGGCTGGGCTGGCTTTGTACTTTCTATGATGATTCTCCTGCCTGTACCTCCTGGGTTCTGGGATTATAGGCTTGTACCACCACATATGACAATTAATGTTTTTAACACGCTTAAATTGGTGATGAAAGGTATTGGGCTGGGTCACTTTTGTTATTTACAATTCATATGACTTTAGAGAAATTATTAATGTTTCTCGGCAATTTTTCTCATATACAAAATAGGGTGATATTTACTGTATTCAAAGGTTATTGTAAGAATTAAATGAATTTATGTATGTTAAGATGCCGTGTTCACTATAATATACTAAATAAGTGTTATTTGTTTCAGAAGAATCAAATTAGAAAGGAGCATATAGAATTTCAAAAGGCAGAAACATATAGAGGTAGAAAGATACAGAGCATTGATTGACAGTGTCTACAAAGAAGAGAAACTATCATTCAGTTTCTGTCTGTGTGCCTGCCTGGATTTCCCTCCCTTCCTCTCTCAAAAGAAGCTAGCATAGCACCATGCGCAAAGATTGTTAGTCACTGCAAACGAACTCCAGACCTCCAGACACATGCGCCACTTTGTGTATCTAACTTTACATGGGTACTCAGGAATTGAACTTGGTTCCTTCTGCTTTGCATAAGAAGATGCTGAGCCATCTCTCCAGTCCAAGAATTTTTTTCCCTGGTAGTCCTGGATTATCAAATACATGCTAGCACTTGCTGTACCACTGAGTTACATTCTCAGCCCAAGAAATAGGTATTTCAAGCCTACCTTTCATTCATAAAACTCATCTTTTTTTCAGTTTTTTGCCTATTATTTTCAACATCTTTTATGCAAAAAGAGTCACTTTAAGTTTTCTGTATGTCCATTAGTATACAGTTATGCTATGACATTTAGAAGTCAATTAATTAAAATACATAAAATGAATGGAGAAAGATATGATCTCTTACAATTTTGTTAGCTAGTCAACTTTCCTCCCCAGTTACACACAAGTAAAGATGGAGGTAGAGTGCCAGCTGTTCTTGTTTTTCAGCGGATGGCATCAGGGTGGAAGAGTTGGAGATAATTCAGAGTTAGTCAAATGGTGGTCTGATTAGGTATTTTTGTTAATAAAATGGACTTGTCATTGAACTTCAGAAAAATAAAGGAACATTTTCATAGCAAAATCTATGGATTTAGAGACTTATATTTAAGTAGTTGGCCTTTTGACTGGAAAGTTCAAGTGGGTGTTTGCATATAAATATGCTGATGCATCATATTTTATGATGTTTTTCTTCTATAAAGTGAATAAAGTAGAACTTTGGAATCAGTATGGTCAAAGCCTAGTCATTTTTAATATATTTGTTTTCAATTTGGTTGGCTGAGGGGCAGGTTGGGGTCAGGTCAGATTGTGAAGGGGATTTTTAGGTTTGAAAAGAGTAAGTTGATCAGATATGATGTTTATTTTTAAATATTTACTTGAGAGGAATGGAAAGGGGGTGATGAATGGGAGCACTAAGGACTTCTGCCACTGCAAACAAATTCTAGATGCATATACCACTTTGTGCATTTGGCTTTACATGGGTACTGGGGAATTGAACCTGGGTCATCAGACTTTGCAAGCAAGTGCCTATAACTGCTGAGCCATCTCTTCAGTCCTCAGATGTGACTTTTACAGAGGTGATGTAGAAGTTTGGTAGGAGAATCTTATAATGGTAATGAAATGAATCCAGAGCTATAGCATTGACATCCGGGAATAGTCTGAGGGGTCTGAGGTATACTTGAAGATTGAATTCATAGGATCGTCCAACTTGATTTAGAAATTGAAGAATGTGGAGAAGTTGAGGGAATCAAATTGGCTGTTGAGATCCTAGTTTGGGAACCTAAGCTTAGAGAAGGAATACAATTTTGTTGAGTGGAAGAAGTAGGGAAAGATGGCAGATGAGTTTAAGTTCTGGGCGTAATGAAGTTTAGGAAAGAATGAGACATGTAGGTGAAGATGCTGTGAAAGCAGCTATACAGTTTGAATCTGGGACCTTAGGAAGAGGGCCATGAACAGAGAAAATGGATTATTTTCTCTAGTTTTCTTCATTTCCTTTATTATGATCTGAGTGGTTTTTAAAAAATATTTATTTGAGAGAGACAGACAGAAAGAGAAAGAGGAGAGAGGAGAGAGAGAGAGAGAGAGAAAGAAAGAAAGAAAGAAAGAAAGAAAGAAAGAAAGAAAGAAGAAAGAAATTAGGTACACCAAAGCCTCCAGCCACTGCAAACGAACTCCAGACACATGGGCCACCTTGTGCATCTGGCTTTATGTGGGTACTGGGGACCCGAATTCAGGTCCTTTTGCTTTGCAGGCAAACACCTTAACTGCTAAGCCATATCTCCAGCTCCCCCTCCCCTTTAAGTGTCTCAATTCGATTATTGCAAGATTCCTATCTGGTTTCTAATATTCTTTCAAATATATTTTGTTCTATTAGTCATTGGTCTTTCTAAAGGATAAATCTGATTATTGTAACATTCGGCTTAAAATACTCATGATGAAATCCACCTTTCTTATTCCTTTGATCGATTTATAAGTTTTTTCAAGTTCTTTTACCAACTTATGGTTTTAATTACTCTCCGTAGCCTCTATCCTCCCCAAAATATGTAGTTTTCTCAAGCATGTTGAATTCCAGAATAATTTTAGAACTAGGTTCTCTCTTGCTGTAGTGAAAACCTTTTTACATACTGCTCCCATTTCTTAGAATTTCCCCTTATCTCTCTTCTTTCCCTTCATTTGGCTTGCTCATTTCTTATTCTTTCTATCTGCCTCCTCAGTGCTGGGATTACAGGTGTGTGCCATCATGCCCAGCTTTTACATGGATCCTGGGGAACTGAACTCCAGTTCTTATGCTTGCACAACAAACACTTCACACAAGGAGCCATATCCTCAGCCTCTTATTGAAGATTTTTGTAATCCCATAAATCACTTGAAAGAATAGTATAGTGAATTCCTACACCTTCTCCTAAACAAATTTCATTTGTGAAATCTATGTAGGTACATGGCCGAAACTTAAACTTGTTTCCTGATTTTAAGGACATTCTTCTACACAATTACAATTATGACATCTTAAATATTCAATACTTAACAATTTCTCAGTTATCCCCAAATCTTTAGAGCCCCTGCTCCGATGCCCATGAAGAATCCAGTCAAGGCATTGTATTTGGCTAGGATGTCCAGACAAATCCTTCCCAAACTGGACTAGTTTCACTGCCTCCTAATTACCTTCACTAGGTTTCTCCTTTGAAAAGTATAGAGGCCATTTGTCTTGGAGTATGTTTCACATTCTGACTGTATTCTTTGTTCAGAGTCTGGTCAGACATTTCTGGCAAAACCACAATAATGTATATTCCTACTATATTACAGTGCATATCAGGAAGCATATTATGTCAGTTTATTCTCCTTCCCCCACTAGTAATGTAAGATTGGTTATTTAGTAATGTAGGGACTGATAGATCTTTTCATTCTTTAATAAATTGGTAGAGTAATAGTCATGGTCATGTAAATTTCCTCTCCCTTAATAACCTTTAACCAGTGGTTTTGACATCCATTAATTTAACATTTAATGTTTTCATTCTTGAACCATTTCTGGTCTACTGCAGATGTTTCTAGCTTTGTTGCTTTATTTTTTCCTAAGATGAAAATTCCTTGAAAGCTTTGTTTTTATTCTTAACACTTATTGAATGTTTATTTAGGTTATTTGGGGTTACTGCTTTGTAGAGACCTGGGTACATTATTTCCTAAGTCAGTTTTTACCTTAGAGGATTACAAATTGATTTTTAAAAGCTTTTTTTATACCTTCTACACACATTTGTTTTCATTCTTTACTGACTTTTGAGATGAGTGAGGTCAGGTTAGGTGAAGATTGAATTACAGGATATTGGATTTAGTAACCGGGTCATTCCTTTTTCCTGAGCCAGAGTGGTGAAATGGAAGACAGTTTGCTAAGGAGGTAGCCTAAAGGAAGAAGAGAGGTTTGCTAATGAAGGGGAAGTAAGAAAGTAGCTCAAAGAGAGAGGTTTTGAGGGATATAACTTGATGTTGGCATTTGAATGTTCTTTTGTTTATGTGAGAGCTGACAAGATTAGCGTAGTAGAGACATGGAATAATTGAATAAAATCTCCAATGAAGAGGTGAGGTCAAGAATAGCTAGACAGGGAAGCTAACCTTAAAAAGAATAGACACTGCCTCAAGCCATTAGGAGTTACATGTTGATGACAGTTAGGTACGTTTGGATGTGGAGAGAAAAGTCCTATCTGAGGGTCTTTTGACCGTAGGGATGATGAAGCTAGAGAGGGGAGATGGAGTGATGGTGTGTCATGAAAGAAATGCTGTGGGGAACAACCAAGACAAGTGTTTTAGGATAAGTGAAAGGTTAACTAAACTTCATCAGGGTCTCATGAGATTGGACCTCTGTCTAGCTCCAGTGTCAAAAAAAAAAAAAAAAAAAAAAAAACAACCCAACTGAATCCCCACTTTATAATCCTTATAAATTACAACAAACATGCTATCAAAGATCATTGCTAAGTCAGTTATTTGAAGTTCAGAACATATTTCCTGTTGAAAGTGTTATGATGATGGCCTGTAGTGGCCTGCTTATCCATATTGGAGCATGATCAACTCTTTGGTAAGAAAAATACAATAAATTACACTGATGAAAATAGTACCATTTCTCTTAAGAAATAGTTTTCTAGCAGATCTAGTCTTATAAAATTCTTTCCATTATATTTATAATTATACATAATTTTATTAATTTCACAAGTTAGATGCTAATTATTCCTACCACTTAGTTTGAGAGATACATAGCCAGGTATGGCAGTTCATGTTTATAACTTAACACTAGGGAGGCTGAGGCAGGAGAATTAGTATATCCAGGTCAGCTTGTGTTACATAGTGAATTCAAGGATAGCCTGAGCCACCTAGTGAGACTATTTTAAACAGAATAAAAAAGGAGTCATAGTAGTTTTAAGAATAAATATTGTCCATTAGTAGTTGATCATCTAAGAAGAAAAAAGAAGGAAGGACTGGGTACCTGTAATGAGTGGGAAGCAATACTAAAATAATTTAGATTTTTAATTGAAGAAGTGTGGTATAGAAACAGAAGCAAGGAATTTAGAATCAAAAAGTAAATTCAGCTCCTGTCTTTAGAATTGGTTGTCTATATTTTAGAAACCAAGTTACTCCTGAAATTATTTTTTACCCATATAGTGAAAGTCAGTGATTCATTCTCTAGACTGGAAGACCAGCAAAATAACGAGAATGAATGGTTGTGAACTGCATAGTGTTCAGATGTGCTCAGTGGTGTAGTTCTGTTACTCTGTTAATACTGCTTCTTTCCCTGGTATTGCAGCTACCTCTTCCTTACTGGAACAGAACACCTGACCCAGAAGCATCTGATGGGAGGAAAGGGCTTATTTTAGGCTTACAGGTGCAAGGGGTAGTTTCATCATGGTGGAGAAAGCATGGCAGAGAAGAGGCTGGATATCACTTCTTGCCGTATTAGCTGAGAAATAGCAGCAAGAGTTAGCTAGCTATACCCAGTGGACTAATAAATTAGTGGTTGGACTAATAAACCTCAAGGCTTGCCCCTAGTGACATACTTCCTCCAACAAGGCTCCAAATCCTAAAAGCTCTATTAGCTGAAGATTGAGTGAGGCTTAATCACACTCAAGACATTTCACGTTAAACCATCACACCTGACATCCTTTTGTTCATTAATAATATATTTTTACTACCCTCTTGATCTAGAACTAGTTATGGAAATAAAGCAATCCAGTTTTTGTCCAAGTCTCAGCTGATCTCTTTCCTAACTCCCCTCAAGGATATTTGGTGTAGGAGTAAGATACAAGGCAACTAACTCTTCTAGGCCTGTCTGCTCAGTTGTTGGTGAAATTTTGTCTTGATCTCAAGATGGGACATAAATCTGAGGTGCCTCAAAATCTCTTGAGTTTGAAAATATTCTTACTTTTTCCTTTCTAGCTTTATCCTCGCTTATCAATAGTTCTCCCCTCTCCCTGTTTATAATATATATGGTAATGAGAACCACTATTCTGTGATTTGGCTGCTTTTGTAAATTTTATTTGCCCAGATTTAACTGACTCCTGTTTCTTCTTCTCCTCCTTCTCCCAGCCTCCACATCAGGATTTAGATAAAAATGTTTAAAACTATGCTGCAGTCCAAATATTGACATTTACTTGTTATTTTAAAACTAAGATGCTTATAGTACTAATAGTGATTGTGATTATGTATTATCTATTATGTGCCAATTATTGTGACGTGAGCTTACTGAAGTTACTTAAGTCTTACAACATTCCTATGTGGAAAATGTAGTTACTCCTTTTTACAGATGATGACACCAAGATAGATGAAGGCAAGAAAGCTGTCAAAGGTCACACAACTAGAAAATGATAAAGGTCTAATTCTCTTTATGGCCAGTTTTCCAAAGCAGTATATTGTGCTTAGAAAATCAAGTAATATACAAACAAGAAAATATATACTTAGGTTTTTATATTATTTTGAAGGTATATGAACTTGTGTGAGACATTAATGGCTTGTGTGTCCTTACCTAATTTTCTACAGTATTCATTTGTTCACTGGACATTGTTGTAGACAGCTCACGCTGCTGGCAGACCCTCCAAACTAGGCACAGTACGTGGGAGGAAGAAGGGATTTATTGAAGCTCACTGATCTACCTCCATAACCAAGCACTCTCAGGCAGCAGGAAACTCTAGGCAGCACTCAGACTGCTCTTTTCATATGCATATCTGGAATTCCAGATCTGCCTTCAGAAACACCTTATGGCTGGACCCTTGGATCCCCCCCCCCCCCCCCCC
>PVHP010004002.1:0-46387 GCA_004024765.1 Zapus hudsonius | reverse complement strand
AACTTACAAAAGTGCTCTGAAGATCACAAACTTTACTAGCTTGGATGAGAGGGACCTAAGGGAAACGATGTGCTTAGAAACAGGAACATCGGACGGGAAGATAAGACTACTGCTAACATTTTGGTGTGTAGTTTTTTCATACATGATATATTATTATAAAAATTTTTACTATAAGAGATTCTACCATATGTTGAGCTTTATAATTTCTCAAGTCTTTTGAAATAATAGCTTAATTAAATTTTTTATATATTTGTGAGGAGAGAGAGGGTTGGGTGAGTGAGTGTGTGGGCACTACAGGGCTTTTTGCTTCTGCAAATGAACTCCAGATGCAGGTGCCACTTTGTGTATCTGGCTTTCCATGGGTACTGGGGACCTGAACCCGAGGCAGGCATGCTTTGTAAGCAAGTGCTTTTAATTCTTTCACCCTCTTTCTTTTCTTTCTTTTCCTTCCTTTCCTCTCCCTTTCCCTTTCCGTTTTTCTTTCTTCCTCACTCCCCTGCTCTTTCTTTCTTTCTCTTTTGAGATAGGATCTTGCCGTATAGTCCTGGCTGATCTCAGAGTTGCAATCCTCTTGCCTCAGCCTCCTGAATGCTGCAATCACAGGTGCATGCCACTCTACACCTGGCTTTGAACATTGCTTTTTTGTTTCCTCATCTATCCCACCTAGCTTCTGTGGTCTGGCTTCTCCACACTGCTGAGGCTGACTGTGGCCCTCTGGTGACTCGGGACTCCCTAGTTGCCAAATCTTAAGTGTTTTCATTATTGTTTTATTTGCACATTTTTGGGCAAATACTTCTCATCATTTTCCCCCTCTACCTTCTTGGTTTTTTGCTTTGTTTTTATTTATTTTTTTCACCCTCATGTTTTTATGATAAACTTTTTTTTTTTTTTTGGAGGTGTGGTTCTAGGGATTGAATTGAGGGCTTGTGCTCTACACTGAGGTTCATTGTTAGCTTCACAAACCTTTTTATTTTTCATTTCTTTCTTCAGAATTTTTTTAAAGTCCGTACTTGTTCTTTCTATCTTACTAATTATCTTCCAGAATAGTGCATTCAACACTGTGTCTTAAAGTATACTATACACAATCCAAACTTCTTTATAAGGTACCATCCAGCTAAAGTTTCAACAACCTTCCAAACAGTGCTGCCAGCTAGGTACCAAGTGTCCATACACAAAACATTTCACATTCAAACCACACATAAACTGTTATCAATGATGGGGTGATGTATTTTTCCTTTTTCCTAGTTGATTTCACATATACTTGTGAGGAATCTTTTTCCTCTCTCCCTATAATAAGCTGGCTGGTTTCCTCCCTCCCTCCTCTCTGTCTTCCCTCCCTCCTTCCTTCATTATTTATTTATGGAAGAGAAAACAGAGAATAGGTGTGTATGGGCTATTTGGCTTTATGTGGTTACTAGAAATTGTACCATTTAAGCCGCTATCTCGGGAGGAATTAAAATAATTTGAATTTAAAACCAAATCTTGAATCACTTTTTTTTAAAATTAAGATTTTTAGCACAAATGGGGTATGACTACGTTGTTATTAGTTAGTGACAATATAAGATTTGTTTGTTTGTTTGTTTGTTTTTTGAGGTAGGGTCTTACTCTAGCCCAGGCTGACCTGGAATTGTGGTCTCAAGCTTGTCTCGGACTCACGACGATCCTCCTACCACTGCCTCCTGAGTGCTGGGACTAAAGGTGTGTGCCACCACATCCAGTAGAATTTTTATACCTTTAATAAAATAGGAGATTTTTACTGTCTCATTCCTTAAAAATTTTCATTTAGTATTATAGTTGTATGTCACAATAAAATATTAATATAGTGGCCTTATAGGATATATAAATGGTATCTGCTTATACGGTACATTAGCTTACATGATCAAAAGTTATAGACTGCTGATCCAAATCATAAGCATTCCAAGTTCAACATAAGGAAGGCTAGTTTACCATGTGTGATAGAAAAAAAAATCATGGTGTAGGTAGTCTTATGTGTAAGGATAAAATTAACCTTTTTTTTAAATGACAAGGTTACACTGTATATCCCAGACTGACTTCAAACTTGCCATCCTTGTGCTTCAACCTCTCCCAAATTTTACAGCCATGTGCTTGACTCAGTAATTCATTTTACATGAGAACATTTGGAAAAATTAAAAGTTATAGACACACAAAGTTAAAAATTTTTTTCAATTCTGTCTTTTGAATGTAAAGACTATTAATATTATGGTATATTTCCCTGTTATTGTTTTGAAAATTGAGATCATACAGTATGTATTGTCTTGAGGACTTTCTGCCTAAAGTATATGGTAATATTTTTATTAAACATTAAATATTCTGCAACCTTGTTTTTTTAAAAATATTTTATTTATTCATTTTCAAGCAGAGATACACACACACACACACACACACACACACACAGAGAGAGAGAGAGAGAGAGAGAGAGAGAGAGAGAGAGAGAGAGAGAATATGCACCAGGGCCACCACCTTGTGGGTCTGGTTTATGTGGGTCCTGGGGAATTGAACCTGGGGCCTTAGGCACTGGAGGCAGGTGCCTTAACCGCTGAGCCATCTCTCCAGCCCTGCAATCTTGTTTTTTAAAAAATATTTTTATTTGCAAGGGGGAGAGAGAAAGAAAGAGAGAGAGAGAGAAAAAAAAAATGAATGAGAATGAGAATGGACACGCCAGGGCCTCCAGCCACTGCAAACAAATTCCAAATGCATGTGCCACTTTGTGCATCTAGCTTTATGTGGGTACTGGGAGTTGAACCTGGGTCATTGGACTTTGTAGGCAAGCACCTTAACCGCTGAGCCATCTCTCCAGCCCCGGCAATCCTGTTTTTTAAAATTACATTTAAACATGGTCAGCACATGACAATACACATAATTTAAAATTTACCATCTTTCATTACATTTTAAGACTATTAAATATTATATTTATATTATAGTATTAAATATGTTCACATTAATTTATTGTCAGTCTCCAAAAATTTTTTCATTTTTTAAAACTCAAACTGTATACATTAAACAATGACTGTTTTCTTTTACTCCCAGCCTCTGGAAAACATCATTGTCTCTGTGAATTGACCTTTACATACCTCATATAAGTGGTTTTTGTGATTTCTAAAAAATTGTAATTATTTTGGTGTGTGCATGTTTATGTGAATGGTGTGTGTGTGTGTGTGTGTGTGTAGGTCAGTGGACAACTTTTTGTGGTTGCTTCTTCCTTTCACCTTATTTTGCGACAGGGTCTCATTCTCATTGCTGTTCACTGCCACATTTGTAAGGCTGTCCATGAGCTTCTGGATATCTTTCCTGTCTCTGCCTCCATCTTGCCATCTGTGTGCTGGGCTGGGGTTTATTCACTGAGCCATCTCCTTGACTCTGTAATTTATTTGTGTATATATATATATATATATATATATATATATGTATGTGTATGCATGTTTGTACATGCGTGGGTGTATGTGTGTGTGAGAGTGTGCATTGGGTGGAGGCCAGAGATTGACATCAGGTGTTTTATTTGATCACTCTTTACTTTATTCTTTTGTGAGACAGGGTCTGTCACTGAACCTAGCTAGGGTTCGTCAATTCGGCTAGACTAGCCAGCCAATAAGCCCCAGGGAGTCCTTGGCTCTGCCTCCCCAGCCGTGGGATTACAGGCATGTACCACCACACATGACATGTTATAAGGGTCCATGGCATATGTGTGGAGGTTAGAGGACAACTTTTGGATGTCAGTCCTCATCTTCCACCTCATTTGGGGCAGGGTCTCTTGTTCTTGTTGTGTACTGCTGTGTTTGCCACACTAACTGGTTTGTAACTTTCTTTGAATTTATCTTGTCCATGGCTACTGGCTTTTATGTGTGTGTTGGGGATCTGAACAGAGGTGTTCATATTTGCTAGGCAAGCACTTTATCCATCTCCTCAGCCCAGGATTATTTTTATTCATATTTCAAATGTGTGTGTAGAGGTCAGAGGACAACTCTGGGTGTTGGTCCTTACCTTCTTGTTGTTTTGATGCAGGCTCTATTCACAACTGCATTTGCCAGGCTAGCTGGTCCACGAGCTCCTGGGGATTCTCCTTTCTTTGCTATAGTGCTCTGGGATACAGACACATTCTACCTGGTCCAGCTTTACCTGGGTTCTGGGGATCCACACTCAGATTGTCAGACTTGCACAACAAATGCTTTTACCCACTGAGCCATCTCCCCAGCCCAATTCCCATAGTTCTTAATAAGATCCTTATGAGACATGATCTTTCATCATATATTTATATATATGTTACAGATGAGGAAAGGCACACAAAGATTGATTAAGCAAATTCTCTTACATACTATTATACTGTTATACCAATGTCAATGGGGTGAGATATGAACCTAGCCATGTAGACGTTAAAAAAAAAAACTTATGCACTTCATGCTTATTGAATGAATGTTTGCATTTTTTAATAATTGGGTACAAGGTTGGTAACTTTTTGTATTTTGGATAAAAGAATATTACTTGGGATTTATTTTCAAATAAGGACAGATAGCTCTTAGTAAACTAAATATCATTAACAACTTTAATAATTAACAGCAAATATTTTAATCATATAACTTGTACTTTGAGAGCTTTTGAAAAATGCTCTTGTTTCTGAAAGAAAATTTTATGACATGTATAATTCCTGTATAACTTCCTGGACAAACTATAATTCATAGTTTCTATAAGTGTCTTAATTATTACTTGTTTCTTATTTTTAGTTGAGTGGTGATTTTATGCAATGGCTTCGAGCCACAGTTCTTCTCCAGTGCCTCAAGGAAGTAGCAGTGATGTTTTCTTTAAAAAAGAGGTAGATCCAGCAAAACACATTCGACCTGTGCAGTCACTGCCAGATGTGTGTCCCAAGGAACCCACAGGTAATGCTTTCTGTTGTTGAGGATTTTTTTAGTGATTTGTATTATCTTTAAATGCATAGTCAGGTTTCATAAACTGACCTAGAAAGAGTAAATTTTATAATGTTGAAAAACAGATATAAATAATTTATTGGGATATTGTAATATAGATCTTTTCATGCATTTTTATAAAAGGAGTTAACTGAAAAAGTATTAAATGGAGGTGCAGAGTTAAAGCTATTTAGTTAAAATGGACTAGTCAGTCCTCATTATTTTCAGATTTGATATTTGTAACTCTTGCTCCCAAAAATTTATTTTGGTTTCATCACCAATATTTATGGCACCTTTATGGTCATTGACAGACATGCACAGCAGTGAAAAATTTGAGTTGTCTAGCACATGTTTCCTCTGTGTTTGCTTTCTTGTTCTTGTTCTTGCTATAAGTGCATGTTCTTTATTCAGTGTATTTATCGCTCTGTGCTTTTTTTGTTGGAGATTTTACCATTTGAAATGGCCCATAGCATCATGATGAAATGCTGCCTAATATAGCTAAATACAGCAAGGTTGTGATGTGCTTTGGGAAGACAGTACATAGGTAGAAAAATACATGTGTAGAATAAGCTTTATTTAAACAAAAGTTTTGATGTTGCCAGCCATGAGTTCAATGTTTTATTAGTGATACATAGTGAATAAGTGTTTTTTAACCTAAAATAAGCTTATGTATATGCTGGTTGATGAGATGTTTTGACTTGAGGCACAATGACCTTAGGAGCAGTAATTCAGCATTTGCCAAGTCAGTATTCACAGAGCCTTTATAGAGCAAAACTGTACATAGTGAGACTTATTATATATTTGTCTTTCCTCTGTGATTAATGGCACAGTGGCGTTATGTCACCTAGTTATAAGCCAAATAAAGCACATTTGAATGCCTGACCTACTACAAGGGACAAGGAAAGGCTAACCTCTGAAAACAGTCTTGGGTGATTCCAGTTTTGCAAATAAAGAGAAACTGAACATTATATGAGTTAATGAAAAGATTTTCTTTCCATCCACCCACTTGGAAACATGTAACTCTTAAATTTCACATGTTCTTTATCACATTTAAAAAATCTTTTTGACAATGGATGCTAGATGATTATTGAATCAGATTGATTTTTATGAATAATTTACCATGGAAGAGTTTAATTGGTTCTTATAAAGTAGAACCTAAGTGTCTTAAAAAATTTTTTTTTAGGATATGCTTATAAACATACAACCAACTTACAGAGTTCTCTTGTTTACTTTTGCAGGTGATTCACATAGTTTATGTGTTGCCCCATCTCTAGTTACAGATCAGCATAGATGGACTGTATATCATTCCAAAGTAAATCTCCCAGCAGCATTAAATGATCCTACATTAGCAAAAAGAGAATCTGACTTCTTCACAAAAACATGGGGATTGGACTTTGTGGACACTGAAGTCATACCTTCATTCTACCTCCCACAGATCAACAAGGAGCATTTTATAGCATATCAGCAAGAAATTTCTCAGGTAATCACTAATCTTAAAATTGGTTTTAGTCAGGTCAAATGTAATAGAAAGATTTTTAGTAGATTTTTGATCAGTGAACAAATTCATGGTGTTCTTTTTTTATGCATCCAGATTTTACTGTCCTGGTATGTTTCTTTCCTTAGGTAGTACATTTATATTCTGCAGTGATTTTATTTTTCCAGAATTACACATTCCTATTAGTGTTAAGATTTAGTAGGCTCCCTACCCTACCTACTAAGGAGAATTAGGTTTATAAAACCTAGCTGATTTGTGAGGTCTAAAAAATTAGCAGAGTGTTAGAGGGAGAAGGCAGCTTCCCAGATGAAATGCAAGTCAGCATGTAACGCTTGACTCTGATGTCAGTACAGCAGAAAATGGGCACTGCATGGATTTCATGGATCAGCCTGTGTCCAGTATTCAGAAAATAGCCCTGGGCCTTAGAATCACAGCAGGCATAATAGTTGTCTATATTCTATACCACAGGCCTAGGGAAACAGAGAAGAGTAGCTAACGTTTGCTGGAGGGGACAACATTAAAACAGAGAACTGGGTTTTGTAGAAGGCTGTGAAGCTCATCATTGGCCATCAAGGAGCCAATGCTGGTCAGCTGTGGAAACAAATTGATGTGGACGGTGAGTGCTGCTTACCAGTGCCATCAGATCTCGACAGAGACTACCCCAATGTTTAAGCAGTCCTCGCTCCCCCAAACATCTGTGGATAGAATCATAGGGAGAAGTGGAGAGAAAACTTCATTCTATCTGCAAAGCCTGTGACAAAGAACCGAGGGAATATTACTATTATCATGACTTAGAAAAATCTTAGCAACACAGTGGAAGTCATAGAAAGCAAGCATTACTGGAGAAAATTTCAGAAGTTGTAGAACTTCAGAAGAGAATTTCCCATTCTTCAGAAACCAGAGTCCCATGCAAACAGCCAATCAGTATGAGTAGAGAGGAAGTGTCAGACCCAGGAGAAGCAGCCTGTAGAAAAACACCCTTTCTAGCATGGGGCAGAGTGCACCCCAGAGGTCCCTCCTCACAAAGTACGTGGTGACACGGTTGTTGTAGGACCTAAGGAAGGTTCCTAGGAGAAACCTAATGATGACAGCTTTCAGAAGTCTGGAGCCCAAACCAGTCCAGGGATGTCCATGTTTGAAATTTCCAGGCTGACTTTGCTTTCTATGTTGATGAGTAAGTACCTAAAAATCGATGTTTCTGGATTCAAATAACTGGCTCCTGCAGCCTGTAATTGGATAAACTTGTCTATGAGATGACCCAGAACTATAAAAATAATAATCTGCTTGAAGATTTGACTGTGCATATAGGAAACATTGTACCAGCACCTTTGTTTGAAGATTGTTGCTGATACAGAATCTGTATCCTTGGCACACTTAACAATATGGGAACTTGGACTTCTACTTTGTGGATTGTAAAGATAATAGAGGTTGCCCACTGAAGAATCACAGGTCTCTCAGGAGTGACTTCCTAAGCCTTTCATTTCAAGCAGTAGAATGTAGTCTGATACAGATCAGCTACTTCCTCAGGTGAGCAGTGGGAAGAGGAAGGTTTGGATGAGTTCACAGATCCCTTCAGCTGTGCTGACGAGAAGCAAATACCCACTATCATACTGGGATCTTAGCTTAGCCAAAGATCTACTTTTATATTTGATACTGGGCTAGAACTAATTTTTGAAAGGATGAAATACTGTTGAACTTCCTGACGACATCAAAGAAAACAAAAGTATCCTAAACAAGTTGAAGAGCACAACCACAGAAACAGATGCCTCTCTTGCTGATATGCTCCCTGAGACTATCTAGAGCCTCAAAGAGATACCACATACCTTGTCCTGCCTCCACTTATCAGAAGCTACCTCTATATCTGGTCTGAGAACCTTGAAGATAACCTTGATGTCTAGGCTTTTGCTGCTGTATTAGTCATCGCTTTTCTATGATTTGGCACAGGATTTTGTCACAGAGAAGTCTATGTAGGAGATCCATGCAGTCCTTTATTATACACACAGTCTGGCTTACTATGGGTCAAATCCAATTTTCTCCTTTCATGGAAATACCAGGAAGTATACATGGCAGAGGAAGACCAATGTATCTCTATACCTCCTCCTCCTACCTTCTCCCTGATTTTCCAGGGTTCGAATGCTGCTATGTAACTTCCAAGATCTTCATGGAATGTTCTTTGCCAGTCATATGTACATTGCCATTACTACTGGGCTGTGCTCTTTTGGAGGGTGAGAAACTGCTAGGGTCTGGGCATTAGAAGTGATGACTCTGTAGATATCAGACTCCTCTCATAGGGGACTGTTACAGGAAGAGTTTGGAGGAAGTTGAGTTAGAAGGCAAAGGCAAAAATAAGCATAAACAAAGCCAGGTGTGGTGGCCCATGCCTTTAATCCCAGCATTTGGGAGGCAGAGGTAGGAGGATTGATATGAGTTGAAGGTTCAAGGCCAGCCTGAGACTACTTAGTGAATTCCAGATCAGCCTGAGCTAGCAAGACCCTACCTCAAAACAAATAAAACAGAACAAAACAAAACACAAAAAAGGTATAAACATATTAAAATATTTTAGGATGTAGAAAGAATACCACTTCTGAATCTCAGTTGCTGTTGCTGGAAACATATTTCTTGAAACAGTGCTTCTAGGTATTTATTTGTGATCTTTTTGTTAACATATAAGTGGTAAGGAAAAAAGTAACTCATGGAATATTCTAAATTGCTAGTATTGCTTACATATGTGCATATACCTAGAGAGAGAATATGAATATGGATAGTTCTGTTTGAATCTTTTTTGGGAGATTGTTTACTAAATTAAGTTCTCAAAAAAAAAAAAAAAGCAGACTAGAACGGTTTCTGATTTACCACAACAGTAGCTCGTCCTACATTGAGCAGCTAGCCTTAATATATCCAGACATAGTTATAACTCAGTATGCTCCTTTTAAACTGGTCTGAAAAGGTCTGTTATTAACTTTAGATCGTTACTGAGTGGCTATTTTTAATATAATCTTAGTTACTATTTCAGTCTTTTAAAAATTTTACAGGGGAAAGTACATGTGTGTTAACATGTAGATTGCATATATAGATATAAATATTTTTCATTGTGTTGCCCAAACTAATCTGAAACCCTTGGGTTCAACTGATCTTCCTGCCTCAGCCTCCTGAGTAGCTGAGACTACAAGCATGAGCTATTGTGTCCAGCAGGGGTACGAGTGTGTGTAGGTACATTTGTGTGCAGGTGCACATGGAAGATGGAAGACAATTGTTGCTTTTAATACTTTTTCATTTGAAGCCCTAATTTAAGTATAGCTGATTTTATTTAGTTTATTTATATTATTCTTTTTTTTTTTGATTTGGAGATAGGCTGAATATGGCTATATTAATGGCATTAATGTGCAGTATCTGATTTATAAGGTACAGAAATATTTTTATGTTGAACTTACAAATTGAAAATTAAAAAGAGATACTAAGCCAGGAGTGGTGGGTCACTCCTATAATTCCAGCATTTGGAGGCTGAGGTGGGAGGGTTGCTTTGAGTTCAGAGCCAGTCTGGACTACATACAGAGTAAGTTCCAGGTTAGCTTGGGTTAGAGTGAGACCCTGTCTCGAAAAACCAAATCAAACCAAACAGAAAACAGGGAGATGCTACTACGTATATTTTAGAATGGCAGAAATATGAAACATTGATAACACCAAATGTTGGCATGCACTGGGGCCAATAGGCATTCTTATTCATTGCAGGTGGGAATGCAATGTGGTATCACTGTTTTGGAAAAGAGTCCATCTGTAACGGACAGAATTGCTACTAGAATTCTGAACACTAATAGCCTCCCCTTTCCCAGCATGGTTTTAATGCCAGTTCTGCAAGGATGAGAATGTTGCTAATGGTCATTTAATCCTAAACCATTGTGATTTTTTTCTTCAAAAAACTGATAGTAATTTCTATCTTGTATATTTAGATTTTCAGGTTTTTTTCCTTGAATTAAAAAAATTCTAAATGATTTTTGTTGTATAAAGCTTTTTTGATTGTTTGCTCCCTTCATTCCACACATGGAGCTTCTGTTAAATTATATTAGATAAGTAGAGGGTTTGCGGATGTTCATGGATTTTTGTAGTATTGTGGTTTTTTTTTTTGTTTGTTTGTTTTTCGAGGTAGGATCTTACTTTCTGTAGCTCAGGCTGATGTGGAATGCACTATGTAGTCTCATTCTAGCCTTGAACTCATGGTGGTCCTCATACCTCTGCCTCCTGAGTGCTGGGACTAAAGGTGTGTGCCAGCATGCCCAGCTTGTGGTATTCTTTCTTTTCTTTTTAAATTGTATTTATTGATTAATTGATTATAATGCTGGTGATAGAACCCAGGGCCTTGCACTTGCTAGGCAATTGCCCTACAATAAGCTATATCCCTAACTCTTCACTTTGTAGTTAAGTGCAGAGGCTAGTAATTTAAGGAAAAATTGAGCTAATTAATAAAATATTTTGATACTATGTTATGAAACATTGTGATGCTTTGAATACTCATTTTCATGTAGCACTGATCATTATTCATTTCATTGTGTTTTTATTAGAGAGAGAAGATTCATGAGAAATGCAAGAATATTTGTCCTCCTAAAGATACCTTTGACAGGACTCTTTTACATATTCATGGTATGAGAGCATATGGTATTTGTAGATAAGAAACCATGGCATAAATATTAATATTATTTAATTTAATATTAACATTAAATATTAATTTTCATCGTACCTGTAATTTTACTACTTGTTGATTTATTATTTTGTAGTATTGAGGATTGAACCCAGGGCCTTGTGCATCCTAAGCAAGTTCTTTACTACTGAGCTGTGTTTCCTACCTTTATTTGTAGTAAAAGTTGTTATAGCCTAAAAGCATAACCTTTTCTACAATTTTTTAGAGAAAAATCTTGGATTAAACCAGTTTAATAATTTAATTTGGCAAATATGTAATATCTTGGTGCTTGACACTTGTTACTACTTGAAAATAGAAGAGTAAGAAATAGTCCTCAAGGAGCTATAGACTATTTTTTTTCTCAAGGTAGGGTCTCTCTAGCTGAGGCAGACCTGGAATTTACTATGTATTCTCAGGCTGGCCTCACACTCACAGCAATCCTCCTACCTCTGCCTCCCGAGTGCTAGGAATAAAGGTGTGAGCCATCATTCCTGGATTGTCTGATTGTCTTTTGAGTAAGTTTAAAGAAATAAGTAATATCGCAACACTATATATGAAACAAGTTCAGCTTGGTAAGGTTGTGTACCCAGCATTTCTTACTTTTTTTTAAACTAAGCTTTAGAAGGTATTTGTGATGTTGATCTGGGTTTTAAAATTAGCTAGTTTGAAAGATTTATGTATTTAGTCTGTATATTCCCAGGAAAAAGCAAGAGTTTTTACAAAGTAATAGAATGAATAGAAAATATGTTCAGTGTGCCAAGTGTCTAGTATATTGGCTCTACTGGGAAGAAAGGTGAAGCTGAAGGAATAGGCAAAGTTCAGGACATGAACTTTGTATAATATGGTCAAGAATTTTAATTTTTCTAAAGACAATATAGAGGTACAAAATACTTTTAGCTAGACATGATTAAATGTATTGTACATTTCCTTGTGAAAGCAGTTGTGGACAATAAATTTTAGATAATGATCAGACTAGAGGCAAGGAGACAGTTGCTTCAGTAATACAAGTGAGAAATGATTTGATTCCAGTAGCAGTTGCAATGGAAATGGAGAGGTAATTAGAACAGGTGCTTAGATCTAAGCACAGATTTTGATGCCAGGTCAGTACTTAGTAAAGGGACAAGAGGATTTAAGGATAATGTGATACCTAGGTCTCTTTCTTGGACACCCAGTCTAGGTGAGAGGTGCAATTCAGTGAGATAGGTAATATAGGTTGCAGTGAAGGACACATCTGGTTGGCATTTTATAGTTCAGAAATGTAGGTTGAAATGTAAGTATGGTGAATGTTGTTATAGACGCCATGCTAGACAATAGTGTGGTAGTTGAATCTCGGTCTGAATAGGATTGCTCAGACAGGATGTGGTAGAAGGAAAGGACTGTTGATAGAACACTATGAAGCTGTCTCATGCAGATGGAAAATGAGGTGCCAGTGAAGGATAATAACAAATGTTTCAGGAAATAAGAAAGTCAACCTAGAGAGAATTCCACCTTAGCAATGAAAGGCATCACAAGTTTCAGAGAAGTAAGAATGATTACTTTGCAGTGTTAGAATACTTGAGGGATAGATTGATTTGTATAATGAGAATTCCCTTAGGATTTGGCAGAGAGGAGTTCTTAGAGCTTATAGACTGGAGCAGTGGTTACTGAAACCTCAGTACTCCATAAAGAGGACACATAAGAGAAAGAGATATTGACTACTAATAGGAATGAACTTGAAGATTTGATACAGGTATTGACTGACTGGAGAGAACAGTAGAACATTTTCTTGATGAGGAGTAGAGTTATAATCCTGAGCACGAGCGGCTCCCATGCATCAACCCAGCCATGGACTTAGGTTTCATCCTTCTCTCGTCCCCCCCCCCTTTTTTTTGTGAATGAGAGAGAACAGTATATTTACATGTAGAGGTAAAATAATAGAGAGGTGAGAAGATTGGTGAAGCAAGCTCACCAAAGGGACAGGAGGGAATGGAGTCCAAGTAAAGAGATTGATTACAGAAAACAGAGGTACTTCGTATGAGATTAAATGGCAGAATGAAGGAAAAGAGAATTCGTTCTTAAAAGATATTTTTGTAGAAAACACAAGTTGAGAAAAATTACTATGGTATAAACAATCTTTGATCATAATTCTGGGTGGGATGGTGGGTGTTTTAAATAATAAAAGCAGAATTTCTTGCTGGATGTGGTGGTGCCCATCTACAAACCCAACCCTTGGGAGGCTGAGACAAGGAGGATCATGAGTTCAAGGCCAACCTGGGCTACATAATGAATTCCAGGTTAGCTTTGGTATGTGATGAGACCCTGTCTCTAAAATCAGAAACAAACAACATCAAAGGCCCCCAGGATTTCTATTTTGTAATTTACTTTCTAAAACTATACAGCATACTATAACTTAATAAAGAGAGCATCAAAAGACTTCAGATAAGTTCAGTTGCTTTGCTGTTGCTAAATGAGCAAAATTATTTGAAACATATTCAGTGCTTTGCTTGCAACTAGGCTTGTAGTAGGTACATTTAGGAATATTTGGTGACGGAAGAAACTTAGTAGCTATCTGGTTGTGATCCAGTATATTATTGAATCTGTCACAATATTTTCTGAAGATAAATTTTTGAAAGTACAAAAATTACATTTCCCTTTTATTATTTTGTTTCATAGATAAATCCAGGACAGATCTGGAGCAAGTACCTAAGGTAACTAAGCTTAAAAATAAGAAGTACTTTTTAATATTTGGTCTTTAATTTTGTCTTACAAGAAGCTTTCATTTGGGATTTTTTTGACAAGTAGTTTATTTTGTCCCTTTGGGACTTTTTTACATCCTTTTATTCCCTCATTTTTTTAAAAAATGAAAATTAATATACAAATAAATGTTTCTGATATTCTTTTTTGTATTAGTAGTCTGTTTCTCATTGAAATCTATAGTTTCATTTACATCTCTCCCATTTCAAAACATGAATTTTGTGGATTTTACTATCCCTTTAAATTATCAAGCGATGTTTCTCTATGGTCTCCATCAGATTGTCAAAGAGGGTTGTAACAATTGTTCTTTAGGATGAGAGGAAGAACATTTCTAGTGTTCTTTGACTTCTACAGAATAAAGTTCAAACTGTCATTCAAAGCTCTTCATGATGGCTTCCATTGTTGTCACACATGTAATTTTGCTTACTGATCTTGTTGCATTTTGTTACTTTGGTTTTTTGAGGTAGGGACTCACTCTAGTCCAGGCTGACCTGGAATTCACTATGTAGTCTCAGGGTGGCCTCAAACTCACAGTGAGCCTCCTACCTCTGTCTCCCGAGTGCTGGGATTAAAGGTGTGTACCACGCCTTAGCTCAAACTGGTTTTTGCAGGTTTCATGCTTTACTTGCTTTGTTTCCTCCTTCTGAAAAACTTTTTCCTCATTGTCCTGTGTTGAATCATTTATAGATTTTTGCTAGAGTGGCAATTTTACATGTATACTTTTTTGTTCTTTTCAACTGTAACTTTTGTAACTTTTCAATTAGCCCCTTTGCCAAATTTCTATAATATTTTATGTACGTCATGCTATACCTTTGCCCCAGGGATTCTGAAGTGAACCAATTCTTTTTGGTTTTTGCTTTTTTTTGATATAGATGAAATGAACCAATAATTAAATATAGCATGTAATTAATAATTTAATAAGCTGTGTATTGGGCTCTATGCTAAGTGCTAGAGATACTGTGATTAAGCTATTAGTCGAACTATAGAAGCATGGTTTTTACAGATGAATCAAATAACATTAAAAGTATGAGATAATATAATTAATTATACACAGTATACTTGTACCCAGAGATAGGGTGAATCATGCTCTCAAGGAGGATAGGCAAGAAAGGGCATTCTGTCATAAAGGATATATAAAATAAATAAGCCTAAGAAGGGTTGGAGATAATTGTGTGCTATTAAAATGTAATGTGGAAATAGAGAGACAAGATATGAAGATGTAAGTGGGAACACCCCCCCCCCATACCAAATGATATTTTGGTGCCTTTATAAATCATTTGATATGTAGATCATGTGATTTCACTGAGTTTTAAATAAGGAAGTTAATACAATTAACCCTAATTGTATTAGTGTTACTACTTCTTAGAGTGGTACCTCTGACAGCAGTGTAGGGCATCCCTGTATTATGGGGGGATATCAGTATGTATCTACTGTAAGCCAGAGATAATGGAGAGCTGAGAAGAGAGAGAGACATTTGGGAAATATAATGATAAGTCTTTCTGTGTGGCTGGATGTCGCATCTGAGGGAATAGGAACAACTCTTCATAAAACTGAATTTGTTTTGATTTTAAATTTTAGTGTATTCTAAATTCTAATTTTGAAGGAATTCTGAGCAGGAGGAAGTAGAAATATTAGAAAAATTAATGCTTCACATTAATAAAACTCCCAATAGAAAATCATATGGAAATTTTTAGATAAATATATCTCCCTTTCTTATGTGCCTTGTGATACTATATTAGTGAATTTGATCAAATGTAAGCTTACTAGTGATCATCTCCACTGATAAAGGCAAACACTTCCTCTTCTTTGTTGTCGTTGCAGTTGTCATCTTCCTTTTAAGACAGAATCTCACTGTGTAACTCAGGCTAGCCTCACTATGCAGTCTCACATATGAGTCAGTCATCCTGCCTCAGCCTCCCAAGTGGGATTACAAGCATGTCTACTATGCCTGGCTTACATTTTTCTTTCTTTTATGAGCACTTATCTTAGTGAAACAGTAATGTATTAGTTACTTTCTCATTGCTGTGAACAAATACCTGACCAGAAACAATGTGAGGAAAGAAAGGGTTTATTCTGATTTACACACATGAGCCTGTGGGGACATTTTACATTCAATTATATTTACAACAATTATACAATTTCCTAGTTTAGATTTTTTTTTTAAATAAACCAGTCATTACTACTTTCTTTTATCTTACATATTCAAGATCAAGTTAATTTTGTTTAGTGGTCTTATAGTGTTAGAGAAGGTAATGGATAAAGTGAAAATATCTAACTGGGGAAAATACATTTTTTAATAGATTTTTATGAAGCCTGATTTTGCCTTGGATGATTCCTTAACTTTTAATTCAGTTTTACCATGGTCTCATTTTAATACTGCTGGTGGAAAAGGAAATCGTGATGCAGCGTCTTCAAAGTTGCTTCAAGAAAAGGTAATTTCTCTTTGATTTTTTCCACATACATAACCTTTTTCTGGTTAATAATTTAGTTGCTTAGTAAGCGCTAATGTTTTTGTGTATGTATGTGTATGTGTGGTGTGTGCATATGTGTATGTTTATCTTTATATGGGTGGTGCATGTACAGTTGGAGAACAGAGGTCCACTTTGGGTGTCCTTCCTAATAATAGCTGTCTACCTTATTCTTTGAGCTAGGATCCCTCACTGAACCTGTAGTTCACCAATTTAGCTAGACTAGCTAGCCAGTAAGCCCCAGGAAGTCTCTGTTTTCACCTTCCCAGTGTTGAGATTATAGGCCCATACCCACCATGCCTGGTATTTTGCATGGATACTTGGAATCCAAACTCAGGGCTACATGCTTGTACAACAAGCAGTTTACTCACCGAGCAATCACTCTGGCCCAAGTCCTAGTTTTTAAAAGTTCTTTTACTGTTTCCCTCCCTCCATCCCTCTTATTCTTCCTTCTTCCCTCTCTCCCCTTCTCCCTTGCCCTTTCCCCTTTCATTTCTTTCTTTCTCTTTCCCCCTTACGCTTCCTCTCCCCTGTTCCTCTGCCTTCCTCCTCCCACATGCCATTCCTTCCTTGGCTCTGGGTTTGAACCCAGTACCTCTCCCATACTAGACAAGTGCTCTACTACTAAGAGTCATGCATCTTTTTTAGCCTTTTATGCTTATTTTTGTTGCTAGTGATAATTAGAATGATGTAAAGCACATGAAAACACGTGCTTATAGACAGTCTCCTAGACTGCATCTTCACATTCTAAGTCCTATGTCCTGGTAGAATAATACCTTAAAAAAATGACTATAAAAGCTAATACAAATGTCATCAACAATATTCATGCTCTTAGGAACACTTTTAAACTTATTTCCTAGTTGTACATTGGTAGCACATGCCTTTAAATTCCAGCACTCGTGAGCCTGATCCTCTAGGAGGACCACTGTGAGTGTGAGGGCATCCTGTGCTCCAGAGTGAATTCCAAGTCATCCTGAGCTATGAGAACCTGCTTAAAAGAAGAAAAAAATGAAAAATAATTTCTATATATAATTTTAATAGAAAACAAATTATGAAAATATGCCTTTGTAAAGGGTAGATCAGTACAATATTCTAAAACCATTTTAAATTCAAATGCAACACTTTTCTTACTCCTGAATACTTAAAATAACTAAAGTAATGAAAAGATTTTTGATTTGTAAGTCACAGAGTCAGGTTTGCTCTGCTTATATCCTGACTCTCATTCTGTGTTGTTTGAACCGGAGTAAAAGGTAGATAGATAGTACTTTCATGCTCCTAGTGTAATGGGCAGTAGCTGCTTTATCTTGCTGGCTCTCAAAAAGAGTGCTTTATCAGAATTAAAGACATATGTATCCTATTTTGTGCCACTCAGCATGCTGATCTGTGAGTTTAGACTGCAGTGCAAATCATTGCTTTGTTTCTTTATTAAGAAAATCTTTTCCTTAAAAAAAAAAAAAAGGAGGTCTAGGGATATTACTTGGTAAACTTGGTCCTATATTAGTACCATAGAAGAAAGGGACAAAGGCAGTCCTTCTGGTGAAGGACTCTTTTTGTCATAAGCCTCCTCAGATGGTCCTGAGATGTGCTGGTTATTCATGCACCATTGGCTCTTTTGAGAACTGAGTGCATTTGACCTTATACCTGGCTGCATTTGTCTCCATGTTCTTTTTTGGTAGATAATAGTTATATTGAAGGCATAAGTTGAAGAAATTTAAATTTGTAAATCTTTATTTGTACCCTGTTAGGTTAGTAGATTATCAAGAGTGTTGAAGATATGAGTGGTACTTTTTTTTTTCTTTTTTTCTAATTCTGGTGAATGAATCTATGGCCTTGTGTATGCTAAGCAAGTGCTACATCATTGAGTTACTTCCCAGTGATACTCTTGTTTTAACAAAGCAGTATTAATGACCCAAATAATCTCTTCTCATCATTTAAATCTTAGACATTGAAAGAACATTAGTCTTTTAACACTGAGATAGAGAAATTAGTGTGTAAAGTCAACAGTAGGTTAAAACACTAAAAGTTAAACTGGGAGAGAAATAAAAGATTATAGTTTAACAAAGGCATATACAGGTAGAAAGGAAGAAAAGACAAAAACAGTTTCAGAAGTCTAGATGTGAGATTTAGAAATCATGCTTAACAAAAAGCTATGAGAATTAACCATGACAGTGTTAGAATGAGCATGTGCTAATTGTTTAAGGCATTTATAAATATTTTTAAAAGGTAGTACATTGAAAATAAAAATGATAATTTGTTGAAAGAAATTATAAATTTATTATAATTACATATAAATATAATTTTATAAATTGTTGTAAATTATAAATTGTTGAATCATTTTTGAAATATAAATAGCTTTAAAAATATAAATGTATTCTGACATTTTCTATAATTTGTGACTGATATAACGCTTTGTCTTGCATGGACTATTTAACATTTTGAAACAGTATGGTTATCGTAGAAAAGCGGAATTTCATCGAGCTGGGCATTTTAATATTGCTAGTTTCCAGGCAGATGACTTTATTCCTGTTACTTAATGTCTCTGGGTTTTTTCATTTGTAGTGAGAATAATAATGATATCCCAAGGTTGTTAAAATTTGAAAAAAATATTCATAAGGCGCCGAGAGAGCTGTGGTTATTCCAACCCTACCATTGAGCCTCAGGCAGATAGCTGTTTTCCTGGGAAGAGATGCGCCACCCCAGACCTACTGTGGAGGATCCACATGGAACCCCACAGGCAGTGATGGGGCAAGAGACCTATAACCACAGCCAATCAATCAACTCAGGAAGAACCAGCGAAACAGACTCCAACAATTTTAAACACAACCTCAAGTAGAAGCACAGAGGACCCTAAGGCCTCAACAACAAAGCAGCTTTAACTCTCACGCACCATGACTCAGGGAACTGAGCAGAAGAGGGGGCGGAAAGATTGTAAGAGACATGGTGGGGGAGAATATCCAGAGACATTGCCCCCTCAGTAACAACATGCAAAGGGGGGTGGAACCGGGTTGACTCCTAGGCTATTCACAACCCCCTACCCCATGGACTGATCCAGACTGCCCACGGAGGAGGATATCCAACTGACCGGAGACAGGGAAGAGGGAAATAGGGGAACTGGAGACATCAACACATTATTCCCTTATTAAGTGTATCTAATTATGGAAAATAAAATTTAAAAAATGAAAAAAAAATTGAAAAAAATATACATGTATAAGAAATACCTGTACTAGTTAGTACACAGAAGCACGCTCAATAAATGGAAATTATAAGCATCTATTTGATAAATAATGTAGATGTTGGTGTGAACTAATGACATAGTTATCTTAGATTTAGAACCTCTTGATATGATCTGAGATCTTTTGAGGTACTTTAACCTTTTAGGAAGTAGGTGGTATTTGAATGGCAGTGATGCCTAGAGCTGAGGAAAAAGGTAAATAACCTTTTATTCTTTCTTATACTTACTGGTCTTTGGGCTATGCCTTTTTTCTTTCATGTTGTGTACCTGATTCCAAGGATCCTATAAGCAAACAGTACATCCAAAGTGATTGAAACACATATAGAAACCATTTATTATTTTCAGAAAGTATTTGGATAGTCAAGTGCTGTACTTACACTATTCCCTGATTTTTTTTCCTTCTCTTTTAAGCTGAGCCATTATCTTGATATTGTGGAAGTAAACATTGCTCACCAGATCTCTCTACGTTCAGAAGCATTTTTTCATGCAATGACCTCTCAACACGAATTGCAGGACTACCTCAAGAAAACTTCCCAGGCTGTAAAAATGCTTCGAGATAAAATTGCACAGATTGATAAAGTAATGTGTGAAGGATCACTACATATTTTAAGACTGGCACTCACCAGGAATAATTGTGATAAAGTATACAATAAACTGAAGCTAATGGCCACTGTACACCAAACTCAGCCTACAGTACAGGTGTTATTATCTACTTCTGAATTTGTTGGAGCATTGGACTTAATAGCAACAACGCAAGAGGTTCTACAGCAGGAACTTCAGGGTATTCACAGTTTCCGGTATGTCCTTTAAGTCATTAGAAATAATATTAGAGAAATTTCAAAGATAAATATTTATATGTAACGTTAAAAGTGTACATGCACTTGAAAGTAAAATGTGTATTTTTTCTTCCAGATTGGTAAACTTAATAATAATGGTATAATTCTGGTTTTTCAGTATTAGCAAAACAAAAGGTACTTGATATAAAAGTACAATTTCTCGTAAATAAAATAAATATGAGACCAGTTACAATTTTGAAAATACATTATGACGGTGTTGCCTTGCAATAGTTTTGTGTTATAATAGTAGATTAAGGTGGAGAGGTGAATACCAGAATAGTTTAAGTTAATTTTAAAACTTTTTAATAGGTTTTAAATTTAGTAATTGTCAATGTTTATTTTTGATTTGCAGTCTGTATATCGCATTGCAAAAAATCTCACATAGTGATGGGAAAGAGCCACTTCTTCCTAAGGTCTTAACTTTGAGAATATCTTCAAACAAAATAAAACTTCAAAGGGCTGGGGTGTGTTGTAGCTCAGTGTTGGAACACTTGGCTTACATTACATTAAACCTATGTTTAATCCCCAGTGCAACAAAAACAAATGAACAAAGCTTATAATTTGATTTTGAAATCACCTATAGGAAAAAATACTTTTCAAATTATAGTTTAGATATTTCATGGGAAATCATGTTAAAGTATTTATAGAACAATTGTAAGCCACCAGAATTTTATTCTGTTAAACCAGGTGTTCAGTGTTCTTGTAGAACTTCCTGTCTTCTGGGAAACAAATGACTACAAATATGTTTCTTTATTTTTCTTTATTATTATTATTATTGTCATTATTATTATTTTTGTCTTTTTGTCTTTCCAAGGTAGGGTCTTGCTCTAGCTCAGGCTGACCTGGAAGTCACTATGTAGTCTCAGGCTGGCCTCGGACTCTTGGTGATCCTCCTACCTCTGACTTCCAAGTGCTGGGATTAAAGGCATACTCCACCACTCCTAGCAAATTAAAAAATATATATATTTATTTATTTGAGGGAGAAAGAGGAAGGGAGAGAGAGAGAATGGGTGCACCCGGGCCTCTTGCCATTGAAAATGAACTCGAGACACATGTGCCCCTTTGTGCATCTGGCTGTATATAGGCACTGGGGAATTGAACCCAGGCTGCCAGTCTTTGCAAGCATTGAGCCATCTATCTGGCCCTACAAATAAGTTTTAAGGAAGACGTGCTCTATAATTTCATAGATACTAAATATTTTCTAGGAAAGTTACTTCAAAATAAATTTATTTTAATAAATTATAAATTCTTATTAAGGTTAAATAATTGGAATATTTATTTAGGAAGCACCTTGTAATTGGACTAATTGTTGGTTCATTCACTCATTTAAGAAATGTCAATTAAGCATTTATTTTGTATCAGGCACCAGGGAGAGTACTAGATATTTAGTTATGAACAAAATAAATGTCCACTGTAACAGTTTCTCTAGTTTGTTTGCTTAGCGGATGAGGATTAGCACATAACTGGGTAGCTGGGATGCAGTGTACTACATATGGTGACGAGTATACTGATGGCTATGACCTCTGACTTTAGAGAAAGATCCTCATCAGATTTAGGTGGCTCTTAGAAGCTTGAGTCACAGAGCTTTTTGATCTATTGAAAGCAATTACTAGAACTTCTTTCCTTAAAAATATATTTCTACATAGTATTTTGAAACTGATTTTTGGTAATTCATGGTCCTTTGAAGTCTACGTTGGATTCCCCATTATGGAACCCTGTGTGACTGAAAATGATAAACATTTTTCAATAAATAACAAATATTCAGTTTTGTCATGGCTTTGGAAAAATGAACTTTTATAATGATGAAAAATATGCTTTTTGTTTGTCACTTTATAAAATCCTGAGTGTTGGTGAACATTGGTACCAGCATCCTTTGGATAGAAAAATAGAACTGAGAAATAGAATCAAAGATTGAATTGCTTGCTTGCTAAATACAAATTCTAAACCTGTTCTCATTTTTTACCCTGAAGTTCATATAGTGTATTTTGTTTATATTTTATGTCATTTAACTCATAAGTTTTTGTATTACTATAATAATAATGAAAACTATAGTTATCAAAAGCTATGTGGAAAAACTTGAGAACAGAGTTGGGTGTTTATTACCAGTGGTTTATGGTTTATTATACTACAGAATGAAAATATTATTCATGTATATTTATTCTAACTCAGTAACTTAAATTTACTTATTGATTGATTGTGGTGCCAAGAATCAGACCTAGTGCCTAGTCATCCCAGACAAGGGCTCTAACAGTGAGCCACATCCCCAATTCTTTCAGTTTATAACTCAACACAGATGTTGTCATTGTATACATTTTGCTCAGTCAGCTATCTATTCTTACTTTCTTCAGAACCTACACATGTAAAGGATATTTATTTATTTTGGAAAGTTGTCTATCAAATGTCAGTTCCACTATGATTATAACTGTATAAAAATTTGGTATTAGAACTCGAGTTTAATTTCTAACTATCTAAACATTTCTATATACAATTGATTTTTGAAAAATAAAAACATTCTAAAAGAAAATATTTTTCTAATCATGATTCATATTTAAAATAATTTTAGACTGGGTTTTTAATAACAGATTTTTGTTTTATTTTTAAAATTTCTATCAAATCACCATGTGTGCTGGTACACACCTTTAGTCCCAACCACTTGGAGAGGCAGAGGTAGGAGGATCACTGTGAGTTTGAGGCCACCCTGAGACTACATAGTGAATTCCAAGCCAGCCTGGGCTAGAGTAAGACCCTACCTCAAAAAAATAGCACCAAAAAATATTTTTGTCATATCTTGTATGATGGATTTGCTTTTTGGGCATTTACTTTCCCTTTTGCTTTAAGGTTGTTAAATATTAACATTACTTTCTTATATAGCTTCATAGATATTTTAAAACCATTTAATTTTATTTGAAAATATAATTTGTTTTGATGACTATGTTTAGTCAACACAGAAAATGCACGTTGTAGGTTTATTGTTTACTGAATTAGTGGTATAAACTGTTCTTTTTAAGTGACTCTGTTCTCTCAGTAGGAAATGAGTATTCTACTTGAATTCTACCTGCTTTTTTGTTTCCATATCTGTGACCAAATTTTAGTCATATTTATGGGGCATGGTTTAGGAAAGAATAATTGGAGATAGATTCAAAAGTGGGATACCTATGTCAAAGGATAATTGACTAAACAATTTTTCTAGATTCTGTTACATTGCTGTCATGTTTGGGTGTTTTCCTTTGTGCTAGTATGTTCTAAATTTACTGTGAGGTATTGGTACCAGTTTAACCTCATGAGAAGTATAATTTTTATACTGAAAAACATATACTATTTCATTTATCAGATTTGTTTCAAAACCACTACTTAACCATAATTTGTTTATAAAAGAATACCACATCTGCCTAAAAGATCAGATGGTGTTAATGTTTTTAAAAATATAGTATAAAAACCTTTCTTTCTCCATAAAGGTAGCTGCTAACATTCAGGACTATTTTCAAGTAAATGAAAAAAATAGTGTATAAACTTGAACACATCTTAAGTTTATATTTAATAGAAGATTAAGTTTAAAAATTTAAAATTATTTCCCAAAGATAGAACTATTTGTTATTTATTTAGACCAGAGTCTCATGTTTAACCTAGATTGGCCTCAAACTTGTGAACCACCTGCCACAACCTCCCAAATTGCTGGGATTTTACCTGACTAGCGCTTTTTACTTTTTGCTTATGTATTTTTGTGGTGCTGGTGATTGAACCAGAGCCTTGAGCGTGCTACGCAAGTGCTTTGTCATTGAGCTCTAGCCAAAGGCAGAGCTTTTAAAATATCTTTAAAAAAAGTACATAAAAACATAAAAATGAACATTACTAGATTAAAACATAATGAGAGTAGAAGGGAGCTATTTGGAAAGTGGAAGAGGCCAGGGAAAGAGAAGGCAAGGTGGAGATCTAAATATGATTAAAGTAGATTATGGACATGTATGAAGATGTCAATGAAATTTATTATTTTGTGTAATTAAAATATGCTAGGAAGGGCTAGAGAGATGGCTTGCAAAGCCTGCCATCCCAGGTTCAATTTCCCAGTACTGATGTAAAGCCAGAGGCACAAAGTGGCACCTGTATCTGGAGTTAATTTGTAGCATCAAGAGACCCTGTTGTACCCATTTTTCATTCTCTTTCTCAAAAAAATAAAATTAAAAAAAATAAAAGCTTATAAAAAAAGGAAAAACTAGGGCTCAGGATATGGCTCGGAGGTTAAAGGTGCTTGCTTTCAAAGCCTGCCAGCCCAGGTTCGATTCCTCAGTACCTATGTAAAACCAGATGCACAAAGTGGCACATGTATCTGGAGTTGGTTTGCAGCAACAAGAGGCACTGGCATGTCCATTCTTTCTTTGTCTCTCTTCCTAAATAAAAAAATAAAAATATTTTTAAAAATTGAAAAATGAAAAAAATTGTACTAGTTCAAAAGAACTTTTTTCTAGGCAGATTTGCTACTGGCATTTTTCACTAGTTTTAAGCTATTTTGGACCATATCTGTTATTTAGGTTTCTTCAGCTCATTCTTTTTATGAAGCTTTCAGATTTGTGACAGAAATTCCTTTGTAGATAAAGTGCTTCTTCCTTGTACTTTTAGTCACGTGTTCTAATGATTTTCAGCTAAGAGATGTGAGGGCTGGTGCACAGCAACTCAAGAACTGAGCCTGACAGATTGAATTGAGTTAGTTTGTCCCTATGGTCATTCAGATTATTTATATAAAGGAATAGGGTCTGTTATGTCTTAGGAACTGGAATTTGCTAAATAAATGAATGGCTAGGCAGTCACCACCACTGATACTCACTAAATAACTAATGAGGAAAGGAGTTGGAATATCTGAATATTTTAATCTGTAAAAAGCCATCATAACATTGATCAATTAATCATGTTTCTAATTGTATATAGGTTAAAGATTTAAAAAACAATTCTAGAGACGTACATTATTTAGGTCTCCAGTTTACTAAAACTTCACATTATTGAACAGTCACTGTTTTGCCAATTAAATCACTTTCTATGAAAGAGTGAATTTGTGCACTTAAATGAATATCCATATTTTTTTTCTTTTGTAGGCATTTGGGATCACAACTTTGTGAATTAGAAAAACTGATAGATAAAATGATGATTGCTGAATTTTCTGCTTATTCTCACAGTGACTTAAGTAGACCCCTGGAAGATGATTGTCAAGTTTTAGAAGAGGTATGTGTACTGAACTGTGGAATAAAACTGATGTCATTGTTGAGTGGTACTTCCTAAGAACCTTAGTTTATAACACATACTTCTTAGGTTATAGTAGGCAAAATTACCTTAAGTTTTAAAGTTTGTCAGACCTTTGAAGACCTCTACTAGCTGTCACTTTAATAAACACCACAAGTTCTTAGTATCCTGTGAAATTAGAAAATGAAATAGTTTTATAGTTTCTGTACAGATTGAAATTGAAAATACAAATTGAATTGAAAGGAGGTCTTTATAGGTTACAAACTAAGTTCAAAATAGGTTGATTGACTTAATTTGTATTCCATTGGTACATACGTTCACAGAAATTTATTTTTTTGCAAAAAAATGTGCATGCATATATAAATATATCATATCCACTCTTCACTTATCTGGTCATTTTTTAGTACTAATGATTGCAAAGAACTAGTTAAAAAAATACAAAGGCCCTGATTGATAGCAGCCTAAGTAGTTAAAGAGATGAGCATATTAGCAGTTGACTTCCCGCTGAAAATCCAGATGGTCACTGTGGTCTTCCAGGCCACACAAGGCTTGGACTACTCTACTGATTGGGTGCCAGCATTTGAGAAGCTGCTTTTATTTTTATTTACTTAAATATTTTTATTTATTTGTAAGGAGGAGGGGAGGGAATCAGTGTTCCAGTGCCTCTTGCCCCTGCAAACAAACTCCAGATGCGTGGGTTTATGTGGGTTCTAGAAAACCTAGGCCATCAGGTTTTTTTGCAAGTAAGCACCTTTAACCACTGAGCTATTGCTCCAGCCCCAAGAAGGCTATTTTCAAATTGTGAAATTAAGGCCAAACACTCCCTTCGCATTGTTGTGTTTCTAAAACAGCTTAATTTGATCTAGTGTGGTAAATAAGATCTACTTGTTTTGAGAACACTGACTTCAAAAATTAGATTAAAAAATTGCTAGGGAAGGGATTCTTCAACTTGTAGAAGTACCAAGTGCAGGAAAGAAATTTGAGGTTCAAGCATAACTGCAGATACTGAATTCTTCTAAGTGATATTATTTCAAATATAAAAGTGAAATTATATATCCTTTTGTTTTAATAGGAAAGATTGGTATGTCTTGTATTTGGGCTTTTGAAACAAAGAAAACTACATTTTTTAGAAATCTATGGTGAAGAAATGATTATTACAGCAAAGAACATCATTAAAGAGGTATTTGTACACTTTGATATGTGATCTGGAAACTTGTGAAGTTATTTTTGTCATCTAGTAATATGCATAGTATCCCATATAGTAGCAATTCTTATTTATTTAAAAATTGAAAATATGGAAAAAAACATACCTATCCATGATTACTACTTAAAGAATCTTCTCTTCACCTCAAACACAATTTAGAGCCCTAACACAACCTCTAAGAAAGTGTTGTGATGAGCAAAAGAGCTATCCCCACAGCAGGGCAGAGATCCTAGGGAAGGATAATGGAAATAGGCACCAAGGATGCCCAAAATAGTCCAAATCACAAATTCAGAGACTCTTAAAAACCTAATAATTATGCAAAATTTAAACTCACCCACCATGACTCAGGGAAATTTGTGGAAGAGGTGGCGGAATGAATGTAAGAGCCATGATGGGGGAGAATATCTAATGCATAAAAGGGTATATCATTCTGTTTTTAGTGGTCTTCTCTAATAACTTAGGATACTGAGCATATTGTTTTGTTAATATGTATAATTCTATACCAATAAAAACATTTAAAAATATTTAAAAAATCTTCTGTATATTTACTGTTACAGATTTTCTTATTATTATTCATATAATGTGGAGAGATTGATAGTTTTTAAAGATTTCAGAATCAGTATAAGCATTTCATCATTATTTTGCAAGCCTTCAGACACATCTGTTTTTCCCTTGCTGTTCCCCGCTCCTATACCCAAAAACATCTGTTTTAATGGCTCTGTAAAATTCTGTCAACAATATGTTGGTTAGGCTTCTTTTGCTCTTCCTTCAACATTGAATATTTTAGTTTTGATGTAAATAAAACTGTCAAATTTCTTTGGCACAGTTATTTTTTTAATATTTAAGATGGGTTCTTTAGACTGATTTCCAAAAGTAGACTTAATGATCAGAGAGTGAAAAGCATTTTTAAGTTGTTCAATATATAGACCTAAATTGCTGTAAAAAGTATTTTAACAATTTATACTTCCACCAAGAAGTAAATATATAATGGTTTCCTTTTTACCCTGATCTCAAAGAAATTTAATTATAAACTAAAATCCATATGCTTTTTAGGCATCTTTTTTTTGACCCTCATAGTGCAGTGACTGAACCCAGTGCCTGATGTTATACATGCTCTGCCAATACTCAGCTACTGAGCCTCATCACCAGACCCCCATGTATGCTTTAGTTTTCTTGAACTTTAAGACATTTTTCAACATTGTAGTTGCTAATACAATGTATCTAATTTTGGACAATAAAGATACCAATAATTTTTTTTTAAACTCAGACAAATCTCACACACTAAAGTTAGTGTTTTTTACATATGAAAAAAATAACATAATTTTTTATGTTTTATTAGGCTTAACCATTATTTATTGGGTTGAATACATATATACATGTATATATGTATATATAGGTTTTCTAAGTCTATGTAAAATAAACAAAATATTGCAACTGCTTTTCTTTTACCTCTCTTAAGCACTGATTGAAACACTATTTATGTAAATTGGTATAGTAAATAGGAACAATATTTACTAATGGTAGAAATACACATTGTGACCCAGTATTTCTATTCCTGGATATTCAGCCAACAGAAATACTTATGTGAGATCACCAACACACAGTAGAATGTTTATGGCAGCACTCTGTGTAACTAAAAAAAGAGAGAACTATCCTAAATTGCATTATCAGTAGAAAGGATAAGCAGAATTATGGCAGTGTACAATGAAATACTGTGTAACATGAGACTTAGTGAGACACTTAGAAGTACATAAATGAATATTGCAGACACAGAAAAGGTATGCATTGTATGATTTCACGAATGTAAGCTTCAGACACATGCAGAATGAACCAGTAGTAGTTTGGGGAGGAAGTAGTAGCTGGGCAAGGTCTAGGAGTGAGCTGCGGAGTTCCTAGCAATACTTTTCATTAACTGAGTTCTGGCTCAACAGATAATACTATATGAGTAAAAACATCATACTTCTGTATAATTTGTATGATTGTGTGTATATCTGTGTGTGGGCGTGTATGTGTAGATATGTGTCTGTATTAATTCTGTTTTTAAAGATGGGGTCTCCTACATTCCAGGCTAGCCTCAAACTCATTATGTCACGTGGGCTGGTCTTCAACCTCTGATCCTTCTGCTTCTACTTGCCAAGTGCTGGGATTATACACGTATACCACCACATTTGACTGTATGGGTACATTTACGTATGTGGTATGCATGCATATGTGGTGTTTGCATTCATTGATGTATGCGTGTGAGGATGTATGTGTACATATGTTTATGTGCATGTATGTGGAGGCCAAAAGTTGATGTCAGGTGTCTTCCTCAATCACCCTCTACCTTCTTTTTTGAGACTGGGCCTCTTGCTGAACCTAGAGGTTACCAGTTTGGCTTGTCTTATTAGCCAGCAAGCTGAAGGGATTCTCCTATCTCTGCCTTTCCTAGTTCTGGATTACAGCATTCATTGCCATTGCTGACATTTTACATGGGCGTTGGGGATCCAAACTCAGGTCCCATGCTAGAGAGAGAGGCACTTTGCCTATGGAATCATCTTCTCGGTCCCTCTGTATGGGTAGCCGTTTGTTAACAGGGTTAATTTCTTTCATTTAAAAATTTTGTTTTGACAGTTCGTATACATGTATGTAATATATTTTCACCCCTATTAAATAAATTCTCATATTTTTACTGATTTGTGTGTGTGTGAGAAAGGTATGATCATGGATGTGCCAAGGCCTCTTGCTACTGCAAATGAATTCCAGATACATGTGCTACTTTGTGTATCTGGCTTTACATAGGTACAGGGGATTCAAACCTGGGACAACAGGCTTTGCAAGCAAGTGCCTTTAACTGCTGAGCCTCTCACAAGTCCTTTGTGTGTGTGTGTGTGTGTGTGTGTGTGTGTGTGTGTGTGTGTGTGTGTGTATGTGTATATTATTCAGAGAGAGAGAGAGGTGAGTATGGGCAAACCAGGGCCTATTGCTTCTGCAGAAAAGCTCCAGATACTTGTACTATTTTGTACATTTGGCTTTATGTGGGTTCCAGGAATTGAACCCAGACTGACAGGCTTTGCAAGCAAGCACCTTTAACCTTTGAGCCATCTCACTAGCCCTACTGTATATATTTTTAAACAAAAAATGTTAGCTGTGTTTTAATCCGCAGACACCTTGAAATCAAAGCATTTATTATTATTACTTCTTTAAACTTTAAAACTGTTTCTTGTCTTGCAAGGAAATATAAATATCCAGTATCTGTGGGTTTGGGGGATTTGTTGAGGGGTGCATATTATAGTAGGACATTGTAATAGTTACATTTCAGGATGGGTAATGCTATAGTTTTTCGGATACCTTGAAGAGTGCAGAAGAGATAAAAATCTGGTAAATGGTATTATAGTGAGGCCTTATGTTCAATCCACATTCCCATAAAAAAGGATTATTATAGTCAGTGAGTTCTTTTTAATGTGCAAATGAAATATGGAGTACTTAGGATTCTAAAGACAATTAACTAAATTGCTTGTGTTTTTTTTCTTAAACTGCAGCGTGTGATTAATAAAATTTCACAAATAGAAGAAATAGACACAGATGTTGTTGTGAAGTAAGTATAAATACGTAGATTTGTGGCTGTCAGTCAGGGAGAAGATGATACATGCTAATTAGAATGAATTAAGGAGGATTAAATTAAGGAAGTTTTGGCTGAGGTGTAACATTAGATTAATAAGCAGAATTCAGGAGAAAGATAGTAGCAGTTGAAAAAGAAACTATCCTTGGATAAAGGGAAGCAGTCATCCTGAGGTAACTTCTCATTCATGTGGATTTATTAACTGATGGCCTAAGATGTAAAGTGAAACATGAACAGTTACAAAACTTTTCTGGGTCAAACCCACGGATTGGAGGTTGTAGAGTGTTAGAATTTTCACACTATTGTCTGGTGAAATCTCAGTTTCAAATTCAAAGGAAGGCCGGGCATGGTGGCGCGCACCTTTAATCCCAGCACTCGGGAGACAGAGGTAGGATGATCGCCATGAGTTCAAGGCCACCCTGAGACTACATAGTGAATTCCAAGTCAGCCTGGACTAGAGCAAGACCCTACCTTGGAAACCCCCCCCCCCAAAAAAAAAAATTCAAAGGAAGAACTGTTAGGAGTCACAAAACAAGTTATTGGTACTCCATTAGAGAAACCATGGGCGTGGAGTTAGTAACCTTTTATTTTCTTATTCTATAGGGACTTTTCTCTATGTCCTGTATGTTCAGCACAGGAATACTTTTTGAGAATGAACTCCTGGCTTCAGTAGCATTCGTTAAAGTCGGGAGTAGTGAGTCGTTCTTGTTCTATAAAATATCTTTATGGAATTTTATTTTGAATTAACCTATTATTTTTGAAGTTATTAATTTATAACTCAGCAATAATATTGGCTGATATATACCATTTAAAAGTATTATGTAGTGCTTTGAGCACTTTTTATTAATTCATTTAACATTTACAATAACCATATAAGATAGGTTCTACTACTGTCCTGATTCCATGGTGAGAAATGGGAGCATGGAGGGGTTAAGTCATTTGATGGAGTTGCTCAGCTAGTTATTTCAGTAAATAGAATTTTGAGTTGAGACAGTGTTACCCAGCACCCTTTCTTTCAGCCCATCAGGCCATATTACCATGTTGACAAGTACTTTTCAGTATATGGTTAGAAAATTTATTAAACTTTTATGGAGAGGTATTGTGCTTCTATCCTATTGCAGAAAGGATTCTTACCTTTAAATAAAATCAGTTATTTCTGTATGGCCTATTCCTTCAGTGGTCTCAAAACATGTCCACATGTAATTACTGTATGAGAGGAATTTTATGTCAGTATACTTGGACTAGTCTTAAAGGTACTTAAACAAGTAGGAATTACTTGGTAATTGACCTCTTCAACTTAAGATTTTATGATTTTATTTAGGGAACCTAGATTAACATTTCATTCTATTTTGTTATTAGAGCATATTGAATATCATTTTCTCCAATTTATAGCTGTTAGTGTATTACTCCAGAGACCATCATAATTTTTTGTTTACATTATTTTATAGGCTTGCAGATCAAATGAGAATGTTGAATTTTCCCCAGTGGATTGATCTGCTAAAGGATATTTTCTCTAAGTTTACAATTTTCCTACAGAGAGTTAAGGTAAGCTTACCTTGCAGTTTGCCCAATATATTACTGAAGTTAAGTCAGCTTTCCAGATTTATGTGTGCATATATATATATATATATATATATATATATATATATATATATATATATATGTCAGACTAGAATAAAATGGTTTGTTTCTTTAATTTTTCTGAAGAGGCTTGGTTTTAAATAAGAATTGAAGTAACTCAGAGTATTTTGTCAATTTTATAATTTTGAATGACTTGTTTTACATTTAAAAAAATTGTTATGCTTACTTGTCACAAACTATGACATCATATTTTTCCTCTTATGACTATATGCTTGAGTGCTAGATTATACAGAAGTTCAATATTATAAAATAATGAAAAAAACTATCCCAAACCAGTAAACTTTAATGTTGATACAATGTTACTTTCAAACATATTCAAATTAATTTCATTATGTTCTTTATTACAGGTTTATATTTCTTTATTTTGGACCCTGGGCTGGGGTCCAATCAAGGGTCATACATTGTATTTAATTATTTTGTTTCTTTAGCCAAACCATCTAAGCCATTTAATATAAGGAATATAAGCCATGTATTTTTTTCAGAGGGAAAAATGTCACAGATAACCCAACCCATTGTTTGGAATCACTAACATGTCATAGCTGTGTTTTAATATAACAAGTAAAGGGGGAGATTTTATATTTTTTGAGTTATCAAGTGTCAGTATTGTGCTGTATGTACTATTTGGCAACCATATCATCTCTTGAGTACCATGCTGAGTCTTTTCAAGGGCTTTGTTCCTTGTTTACAATATGTCTTCCTCATAGGCACCAGAGCAATGCTAAGTCAAAGCTCATCAAGCAGAGTCAGAAAAGTTTTAAAAAATGTGATTCACTATAGTTAGTTTAGACTGCTTAGGACATTGCCGCAATAAGCAGCTAATGTATATCTGTGGGTTATTCCGTAACTAGGCTATGTTTCATGGTTTTAGTTTTGTGAGATAGGACCTATGTGTCCAGGCTGGTCTTAAACTCACTATGTAGCCAAGCTGGTCTCAAACTTGTGATTCTTCTGTATCTGTCTTGTAAGTACTGGGATTTCAGGCATAAGTCATCATGTTCCTATTTTCTTGTATCTGCCTATGACCTTATGTTCACACAGATCTGTTACTGCATGTTTAGATATATAAAACTTTCCCTTTATTGCATATATAGAATTGGACAACTTTTTGCCTGTAATTTTTATGTAGCTATTCCAGTTTTAGGTTCTGTGTGTGTTACAGTAAGTAGAATTATTACTGACCTATGTATAATGTGGGTACTATGATTTGTTATAGTTTTAATTTCTCATTTGGATTAGCTAAACTAATGCTTATGTAGAACATTTTTGAAGATGAGATGTAATCTTCAAATATGGTACTTTTCCCCTGAAAATGTTTGTTATTCTTTAGGAATGTAATTTCACCCTCAAAATAGTGTTCATTACTGTTCATTTTTAAATAATTAAAAAAAATATTTTTTTTAAAGTATTTTATTTATTCATTTTTCAAGCAGAGATACAGAGATGAGAGAGAGAGAGAGAGAGAGAGAGAGAGAGAGAGAGAGAGAGAGAGAGAGAGAGAGAGCGCGCACCAGGGTCACCACCTTGTGGGTCTGGCTTATGTGGGTCCTGGGGAATTGAACCAGGGGCCTTAGGCACTGGAGGCAGGGGCCTTAGGCACTGGAGGCAAGTGCCTTAACTGCTGAGTCATCTCTCCAGCTGGATTCATTTATTCTTTACCATGGAATATCAGGCATCCAAGGACTTTTATTGTTAGAAGAAAATCCACACATTATAGTACTAAAAGAAAGGGCAAGATATGAAACCTACTTTAATAGTGTAATCTCATTTGGTTAATTTTTTAAAAAATCTGTTCATGGGCTGGAGAGATGGCTCCTCAATGCAAGCATGAGGTCCTGAGGGGCCTGAAACTACCTAGTTTGAATCTTTAGAACTCATGTAGTCCAGTTGGTGGAGCCACTTCTGTAACCCCGGTACCATAGAGAGAAGCAGAGACCAGTGAATCACTAGGGCTTAATAAAAACAACAACTCTAGTATCAGTAAGAGACTCCAGTTCAAATAAGAATGGGAAGAAGTTCAATGGAACTGGGCACCCTACTTCTGTTCTGGCCACACCACAGACAAGCCCTCGCCCTGCAGGCAGGCACACACATGTGTATAATCCATGCATACCACATTACACAAACATACATACAAGTAAAAAACCACTAATTTTTCTCCAGAGAACAGATGGTTTACAACTTACCGTTTTTTTTTTTTTTTTTTTTTTTGTGATTATCTCTAGGTAACCACCTAAATTACATGTCATTTAAAATGTTTAGTTCCCCTTAATTTTATTTAAAGAGAGGCATTGTTTTTATAGTGGACAAAAGTTTTGCTCTGCCTTTTGATAGTATTTGCTATGTTTTAGGAATAAATTATAGTATTTTAGTTCTTGCTTATCAGGATTAATAATACAGTATCTCATATTCTTGAGTTTATTCCACAAAGCAAATTATTCTATATATTTCATTCTTAAATTATGCATTTTATTAGTATATATTATGCTTAATGAAAGGTTTCATTATGGCATTTTCATATGTATGAAAAATGTGTTTTGACCAAGCATGGGGGTAGATACCTTAGTTCCAGCACTAATGAAGCCAAGGTTGGTGGATTGCTATGATTTCAAGGCCAGTCTGAAACTAGAGTGAACAGCCCTGGCTAGAGTGAGATCCTGCCTTGAAAAAACACAAAAGAGTGTTTTGATCATACTCACCTTCCATTACTCTTTTGTCCCCTCCCACTACTGTTGATACCCTTTGTTTCCTCACCCATCCTCCTTTTATTTTTTAAATGCTCGTGTGTGTGTGTGTGTGTGTGTGTGTGTGTGTGTGTGTGTGTGTGTGTGTGTGTGTGTGTATGGATGTATATGTGCATGGGCATACATGCTGTGACATGCATGTAGAGTGTCTGTCCTCTCCTTTCACCTTTTGACCCAAGGTCTCGTGGCTTTGCCACTGTATGTGCACCAGTCTAATTGGCCCACAACCTTCTAGGTAATCTTACTAGTTTTGCCTCCCCTTGCTGTAGGTGGGTTGGGATTACAGACATGTGTACCACTTTGCCATCTAGCTTTACTGGGTGCTGGAGAATTGAACTTGGGCTAGCAGGCTTGCAAACAAACACTTTTCACCACTGAGCTGTCTTCCTAGCCCCCTTTTTATTCCCATCTTTAGTCTTTTCATTCAGTGATTGATCCAATGAGTTAATTAGGGTTGCTTATAGGAACTGGGTGAAGGATTATTTGTAGGACTATGACCAGTTTTCCCTTCCCACAGCAACTATTAGCTGCCAGTGGAACCTTAGGCAGGGTTTGGGCCTTAAGAGCCCTTCCCCCAACCCTGAACGAATGTTGATGAGCCCAATCTTATGAAGGTTTTATGCAGGTAATCATAGCTGCTGTGAGTTCATGAGAGCAATCGCTGTGCCATGCCTGGAAGACAGCACTTTATAACACTACACCTGTTCTTCCACCTCTAACTTATTTTTCCATCCCATCTTTCACAGTGTTGCCCCAGTCTTGGAGGGGGTGATAACAGATGTTTCATTTAGCGCTCAGCACTCCAGTCATTTAAGTGACTTTGGCTAGCTTTGAGTCCTCCCAGTAGTCACCACCAACTGCAAAATGAAGCTTTGACCAAAGCTGAGCGCAGCAAGCACTAATCTGTGAGCCTAAATATAAATATTTAGAGGGAAATTTGATGGTTATGACAGATCTATTTAGCCATACAACAGTACTAGCTTCCTTCCTAGGGCCTTTGAGTACCCCAGCCACTTGACCAGCTTCAGTGAATTTCATACTGTAGAGCAGACCTGAAATCCAATCACAGCAGTTTGTTACCTCCATAACATTCATGGATTCATGGGCACATCTTTCCAGACTGGCTGGCTATGCAGCACTCAACATCCACTGCTGAGTAAGACTGTTGATGATGTTTGTCTCTCAGCTGCCTGCATAGCATTTTGTATCACTACAAAAGCTAGCCAGTAGGAAGTTTCTAGCTCAGTTGTTTGTGTCTTGCAAACAGAATATGTGCTGCCTTTTTACTTGAATAACAGTTTCCTTTGCTCTGCAAAAAATCTTTTCAATTTTATGAGGTCCCATTTGTTAATTATGGCCTTATTTCCTAGGTGACTGCAGTCTTCATAGTGTTTGTATTTCTACTTATACTTGAAGTGTTTTCATTACTGTTTCCCCTAGCAGTTTTAGAGTATTAAGGTCTTTGATTCATGGAGTTGATTCTTGTGCATAGTGCGAAATAAGGATCTTGTTTCATTCTTTAAAAAAATATTTATTTATCTGGAAGAGGGGAGGGGGGTGCAGGAGGCAGATAGAGCAAACTGTACTAATGGAGTAGTTCCAATTTGAAATTCCAGTTCAAACCTATAGATTTGGATTTAAGTTATGAATTGCTCTAGTGGAGTTTAGACCACTTAACCTATTGGAGTGAATTTTTGGTTCACCTGTATGGATTTAGCAGATGGATCCCTTCTTGGTGTTCTCTCAACTAATTGGTTAGGTTCTGTGCTGTTTGGAGGTGGAGCAAATGGGAGCCCTAGGCTTCAACAGCAGTCCTAGCATTCGGAGTTGTTGCATGGTGTAGAGGAGGAATTAGGTGCTTGTATGGTGGTGCCAGGGACCTCAGCCTCTTCTGATCCTGTAGGGCAGGTATGTGTGTGATGAAAAGCACTTGCTGGGTAGTTTTCCCCTGCACTCGACAGCACAGCTTGGTTTGTAGCTGCTTCTGCCTGCTTCTCCAGAGGGATCTCACTTGGTTTAATAAATTTGTTTACAAGTCTTGTTTCTTTCAGGACAAGAGATTATTGGTATTATCTTGACTGCTATTTTTTTTCACCAAGTTTGATTGGTGAGGCCTCCAATCTGCCATCTAACTGGGAAGTCTAAAGTAAATTATATTTTTAAAAATACTAACAAAAATTTTTATCCAGAGCATTTCATAAATAAATTTTGAATTTTTAATATATATATTTATTGTCCATAATGAATTACATTATTTAGTGGGCAAACAATAAGTTGTTATCCCCAATTCCCCAATGCCCTCCCTCCCCATCCCCAAAATTTTGAATTCTTAAACAATAAAAAGTTTAGACTTTGAAAGTTTATTTAAATATTTACTAATAACTTTCTAGATAGCTGTTATTTAAATGATTTTTGTGGGTTTTTTTTTTTTTTAGTGTTGTGGATCAAACTCCAGGGCTTCCCACATGCTAGGCCAGCAGTCCTCCACTAAGCTATGTCCACCTGGCCCTTTTCTCCTTTTTCTTTTTCTTTACCTCTCACCCCACTGGGTCTTTTGTAATCCAAGCCTGGAATTATGTAGCTCAGGCTGTCCTCAAACTCATGATCCTCTTGCTTCAGTCTCTCAAGAACCGGAAGTATAGAAGTCTGTTGTCATGCCCAATTTGCCCCAGCCTCTTTGGTATGCATTTTGTATTGGGGGTAAAATAAGCATTAAAGTTAACTTTTAGAGTGTATGGTGGTTCTTAAGCAGTAAACTCATTCACACATTTGTGCTACCTACTCTCACACCACCCACACAACTCTTTCATCATTTTACAAAACTGAATTATTAAGCCTGAACTTTCTATATCTCCCTTTTGCTAGTCCCTGGCAACCACCATTTTGTCTCTGAGTTTTATAAGTGGAATCATAATATTTATCCTTTGTGCCTGGCTTATTTCATATAGAATCATGTCATCAAGGTGTTATTCATATTAGAATTTCATTTGCACTACAATTCCCTTTTTAAAAAGTGTAGGTTTTATTTATGACTCTTCTGCCAATGGACAATTAAGTTACTTTTGCCTTTTGGCATTGTGAATTATGTTGTCATGAATGTGGTAATATAAATATCTTTGCCTACTTTTAGTTCCTTTAGGTATATATACAGAAATGAAATTGCTGTATTATATAAGTAATTTTATTTCTAATTTTTAAAGGAAGCATTAGGTCCGTTCCGTCCTTATTGTTTTCATAGCAGCCACACTATTTTCTACTCCACCAGCTGCACCAGCCTTGCTAGCACTTGTTTCTGTTTGGTTGAGAGTAGCCATCCGGATGAGTGCCAGATGATATGGACTGTGCTCTGATTTGTATTTCTTCAGTGATCCGTGGTGTTGAACATCTTTTCATTCACTTAGTGGCCATTTATATGTTTTCTTTGTCCATTATTTAATTGGGTTGTTTTCTTGTTGATGAGTTGAAGGAATTCTTCACATATTTTCAATATTAACTCCTTAACACTAAAATGGTAAATTTAAACATTTCCAAATATTTCCTGGCTGCCTTTTTACTGTTTTATCTTTTGATGCTTAGAATTTTATTTTGATAACAATATGGTTTATTTATATTTTATTTTGTTGTGTGTGCCTTTGAACTCATAGCCAAGAAATCTGTCATAAAGCTTTCACTCTATGTTTTCTTCTAAGAGTTTTATCATGTTAGGTGATATGTTTAGGTCTTTTTGAATTAAGATTTCTTTGTGTTTATATCAGTTTTGCTTTTATTAGAAAATTCCTGAAATTGGGTATTTTACTTTTTTTTTTTTAAAAAAAGAGATTTATTAATCTTTGGTATCTCAAAAGCATGGTGTCTACATTTGCTTAGCTTTCATGATGGATCACATACATCACAATAGTTGGACATGTTCTTAGAAGAGATCACATGGTAAGACAGGAAGTAAGGGACAACCTGCTCTCATGGAACTACTACATTCTCATTTGACCTGACCCACTCTTTCAGATGCCATTAATCCATTTAGTATAGTAGAGCCCTCATAACCTAATTAACTTCTAGTAGGTTCCAAAAAGTATATAATTAACTTCTAGTAGGTTCCTAAATATGCATTTTTTGACACAGTTTATTTTATGTGGATAGCAGTCTGATGGTTTAGAATCCAAGGATACTAAAAATAAATAAAATAAGATGTTACAGGTTGGTGGTCAAGCATCAACAACTATGCCATGGTTCCTTATAACCCCTCTCCTAAATCACATCCACATTTCAGCGCTCACTAAACCACTTCACAGCCTCTTTAACTGTGAGCTGTTTGAAGCTACCCTTTTCAGTACAACTGACTTTTTATTTTTTTCTTAGCTATAGTGATCTCAACACAAGTTAGAAAACAGCTCAGTCCTGGTTTAGTGGGTTAGTGCTTGATAGAGTCACAGCAGTATGCATCAAGACAAGGACCTTTCCCATGAGATTACGAACAAATGGGGTCATTATCTGAGCAGATGGCTGGAGGTCCACCAGAAGGATCCTCATAAAGGTTCTATGACCAGCCACACTGTCAGCCAAGTCTCCAGGATATGAATTTCATCCAAAGCACAGCAGTGGTAAAAGGCTTCAACTTCATTCTTTTGCATGTGAATAACCCAGCTCCACAGCAGAATTTACTGAAAAAAACTCTCTTTTCCTCACTGCATAGTCTGTACTTGTCAAAAATCATTTTACCATGTATCCAAGCATTCATTTCTAAGCCCTGTTCACTTCCATTTCTATTAGTTATCTTCTTGTTACTGAGACAAAATACCTGACAAAAATCAGTTTTAAGGGAGGAAGGGCTTATTTCAGCTTACCATTCCAGGTTACACTCCATGGTAGCAGGAAAAGCATGGTAAAGGAGCTTGAGGCAGCTCGATACTCAGCCCACAGTGAGGAAGCAAAGGAGAGTGATGAAGGCTGGTGTTGAGTCAGCTTTCTCCTTCTTACACGGTCCAGGATCCGACCCAGTTAAGGTGGGTCTTCCCACCTTGTTCTTATTTATTGATAATTGTTTTGAATTTGTATTTATGTAGACTCTATAGATTAGGCTGTTTGTATAGTCTAAAAGGAAAATAGCTCTCAAATGCAACTTGTATTCTTTCTAATAATTTCTTTTTAGCTTTTAAATTTAAATTTTATTTTATGAAAAATAATTTGTTATTTTAGTGACTTAGCAATATTATTACCAGAGTATTTCATTTACTCTATCTTCAAGATTGGAAAACTGTATTTGGCTTATCAAATAAGTAGACCCTTATTATTATTTATTTATTTATTTATTTATTTTGGTTTTTCGAGGTAGGGTCTCGCTCTAGCCCAGACTGACCTGGAATTCACTATGTAGTCTCAGGGTGGCCTTGAACTCATGATTCTCCTACCTCTGCCTCTCAAGTGCTGGGATTAAAGGCGTGTGCCACCACGCCCGGCTGACCCTTATTTTTTAAAAGTCTGTAAAGATATTAATTTTATAAATTACTATTCATTTACCTACCGTTCAATATTTATTATTTTCTATTTATCAGACACCATTGTTTAGGATAATAGCATTGAGATGATGCTGGTAGTATAGTTATAAGAGACCTAGAATAAACAAAAAGATAATTTTGGGGCTAGGGAGATAGTCCAGTGGAGTGGTTAAAGACACTTCCTTGCAAAGTCTGTTGGCCGAGATTCAGTTCCCCAGCAACCACATAAAGCCAGGTGCATAAAGTGGCACATGCATCTGGAGTTGATTTGCAGCAGCAAGAGGCCCTGGCCTGCCCATTCTCTTTCTCTTTCCTTCTCTCCACAAATAATAAAAATATATTTTTAAAAATGATAATTTTAGCTAATGGTAAATGTTCTTTTAAAAAAGATACCAGGGCTGGAAAGATGGCTCAGCGGTTAAGGCACTTGCCTGCAAAGCCTAAGGACTTGGGTTTGATTCCCAGTACCCATGTAAAGCCAGATGCACAAGGTGGCACATGAGTCTGGAATTTATTTGCAGTGGTCTGAGGCCCTGGCACACCCATTTTTTCTCTTTTTATCTCTCTCTAAAAGTAAAATAAGATATTTTAAAAATACTGGATAATGAGATAAAGCAGTTGATAAGCAAGCCAGTGAAAGTCTCTTTGAGAAAGGTGCCATCTGAGCCGTAACCTGAGTGATGAGAAGGTGTGAAAGGTCAAGCTGAGGAACATTCTCCATAGGAAACAGCTAAGGTACTGACATGGAAACAATCGTAGAATGTTGGAAAGCAGAGAGAGAGAGCCAGGATGTCTACATTAGTGAGTTAGTGAAAGAAGGGTGATGTGTGAGATGGGTATGCAAAGGAATATGAATTATCTTTTAAAGCAGAAGTATTAATTGGAATGGTTCTGTCATAGGCAGGTTATGATATATCTAGTATAGTCTTTTCAAGAGGTAAGAAATATTCACTACATTTTATAGGAGATTTTCAGTTTTAGAAAATCAATTAAAATATCTTATTTCTAAGCTTACGTGAACCTTTTTTTCTTTTTTTAACAAATCACTATTACTGTTAGATAAGGATTGGTAGGGGGCTGGAGCGGTAGCTCAGCAGTTAAAGTGCTTGCTTGCAATGCCAGACTGCTTGGGCTTAATTTCCCAGTGCTCATGTACCTAGAGTTTGTATGCAGTAGCAGGAGCCCATTCTCTGTTTCTGTCTGTCTCTGTTTACAAATAAAAAAAAAATATTTTTAAAAGCAGTGGTAGGAATTCTGTTATACATGACTGATCCATTTATAATAGTTGTTCAAAATTAAGTCTTCAGAATTAATTTTGGGAAATTTTAAATTTATGATACTTTACATCATTTGAAAATGTATTCTATTTCTTGTAGGCAACAATGAATATCATTCATAGTGTTGTTCTCTCAGTTCTTGACAAAAACCAAAGGACTAGAGAATTAGAGGAGATTTCACAACAGAAGAATACTGCAAAAGACAATTCATTGGACACGGAGGTGGCTTATTTAACTCACGAAGGCATGTTTATCAGCGACGCCTTCAGTGAGGGGGAGCCTGCACCTGGAGCAGTGGACACTACCTCTCAAAGAAATGCGTCTCCAAATAGTGATCCCTACAGCAGTGATTCGGTATCCGACCCAGAGTGTACTACTGATTCTTCACCCAGCAAAGAGCAGGCATTAGTGTCTGGTACTCCAGGAGGTATAGATATTATGTGAGTATTGTGACTATGGTGAGATTCATATGATTTTTAAATCATTTTATTAATGGTTTCAGTAACATTGAGTATTCCGTTTATTTGAAAAAACATGTAAACTTGTATTGGAAGTTTAAAAACATGTTAATTTTATGAAACAAATATTTCATTTTGAAAATATAGATTCTATAAAAGTGAGCATTGAAAGTAATGGAGAAATTATAGAATTTTAGTGCTATAAAGGAACTCTAATATATTAAATTATTTAAGGGAATACCCTCATTTTAGTGATGTGGTCATTGATGCCCAACAAGCTTAGAAGATTTACTAGAGGCAGAATTTTTCCTGGAATCCACATCCATTACTGCTTGTCTTTGTTCTTTGTCACTTTCAATATTAAAATTATCTTTTTTATTGTGAAATTATTTCAGATTTTCAGAAAATTAGCCACAGTAGTGTAAAACATTTTCAAATATCCTTTATTCAGAGTTCTAAGTTGTTACTAGTTTATTACACTGATCTCTGTCTCCTTTACTTTTTTCTTTTCTCCTTTCTTCTTTTTTAAAAAAAAAAAACTATTCAAGAGAGAATGAGAGAGAGAATGGGCACGCCAGAGCCTCTTGCCACTACAAACAAACTCCAGATGCATGCACCACCTTGTGCATCTGGCTTTACGTGGGTATTGGGGAATTGAACCTGGGTCCTTAGGGTTTGCAGGCAAGTGCCTTACTGCTGAGTCATTTCGACAGCCCCCTTTCCTCTTTTTTTTTGTATCTCATTAATATTTTTCTGAATGCATATATGATTTTATTATCCCCAATAGTATTTCCTAAACAAGAATGCTTTTTTATATAATCCAATTAGCATACTGATTAAATATGAAAAAGTAGATAAATTATTATCATCCAATTTGTAGACCACAGTCAAAGTTCACCAGGTGTCCCAGTAATCTCTTGTATCTAAAAAGATAAAATCAACAAACTCTTTCTAATCCAACAACATAGTTTGGATTTAGTAATTGTAAAACAGAATAACAAGACAGTACTTTTTGTTCTTCTGTACAAATAAATCCTTTCCTCCCAAAAACCGTGCCTGGTTTGAAGATTCATCCCAGTGGCGTGTGGCTGACTGTGACAACTACTTAAGAAAGTGAATATTCAGCTCTCCAGAAAATCTCCTCATCACTGTTATTGCCCTAGTCCTTCCCAGAGCAAACCATGCCAAATATTGCTTTATTTAGTTTTTAAGCTTTATATAAGTGAAAGTACATGTTTTCATGGTTGTTTTTTCTTGCTTTCTTTTTTATTTTATTTTATTTTTGTGTGTGTGTGTCTGATTTCTTTCTTTCAATATTATGTTTGTGGTATTTGTCCATGTTTTTGGACGTAGCAAGAGTTTATTTTTATGCATATATTCTACCTTATAATACCACAGTGTAAAATTTGTTCTATTTTTTAAATATTTTATTTATTTATTTATTTATTTGAGAGAGAGGGGGGGCAGACAGAGAATATGGGCTCCATATGCACATATGAACTCCAGACACATGCTCCCTCTTGTGCATCTGGCTGTATATGGGCACTGGGGAATCGAACTCTGGTCCTTCTGCATTGCAGGCAAACGTCTTAGCCGCTACGCCATCTCTTCAGCCCTGTTCTATTTTTTTTAAACAATAAGATTTGGGGTTATTTCTATTTCTAATTGTGAAATTTAAAAAATTCTTGGCAGTGCCAGGGATTGAGCCCAGATCCTTGTATATACTAGGCAAGCAAGCACTCTACCACTCAGTTACCTCAGCCTTTCAACTCTCCTAGATATATTTCGTGTACATGTTACAAACATTTATGTTGAATGTATGGACCTAGGAATGAATAAATGGTCACTTTATTTAATACCAAACACTTTCTCAAAGTGATCTTCTACAGTCATAATCCCATCAGTGTCATTCGTATGTCAGACTTTTGTATATTAGCCATTCTGGTGGGTATGTCACAGTGCAGTAATTCTTCTGTTTTCCTGGTGACTGGTAGAGCACTTTTCCTATAGTCATTGACTGTTTAAATAGCTTCTTCTGAGAAGTGCATTTCAAGGCCTTTGCTCACTTTTCTGTTGGTTTGATTTTTCTTACCAACTTTTTAGAGTTATTAAAACAAATCTTAACCATGTGGCAAGTACCTTCTACTTTGTGGGTTAGTTCTCTAGCTTGGGTCTTTGGTGAACAAAGTTCTTAATTGTTTTTTTTTAAAAATATTTTATTTATTCATTTTCAAGGAGAGAGAGAGAGAGAGAGAGAGAGAGAGAGAGAGAGAGAGAGAGAGAGAGAGAGAGAGAAGCACCAGGGCCACCACCTTGTGGGTCTGGCCCATGTGGGTCCTGGGGAATTGAACCCAGGGCCTTAGGCACTAGAGGCAAGTGCCTTAACCGCTGAGCCATCTCTCCAGCCCCAAAGTTCTTAATTCTTAATGTATCCCTTCCACATTTAAATCTATAGTTTTTTGGAATTTTAAAAATATCTTATGTGAGGTTCTTTTCTTGCATATAGATAGCAACATTTATTTAAAACACTGTCTCATTTCTGTTCTTTAGTACCACTTTTGCTGTAAATCAAATTTCAGATATACATATGTCTGGTTCTGGGCTCTATTTTTTCACTTTTCTATTTTACACCAATGCTATATTAAGTAAAATTATCTTGTTGAAGTTGCTGTAGTGCTTTAATAAGTCTTAATGTCTGGAAAACTAATTTTTTCGTCTTCAAGATTGCCTTGTCTGAAATAGTGATACATCCAAGCAATCCCAACTACTTGATAGACTGAGGGAGGAGGACAAGTTCAAGGGTAGCATGGGAACTTTAACAAGTCCTATTTGGGGAGAGAAAAAAGAAAGATGTACACAGTAGCATTAGTAAGGCCCTGGATCCAGTCTCTAGTATGTTGGTTCCAAAATGATTGATTATATTTTATTTTAGTGTTTTCCCTTTTAAAAGCATGCCAGTGCCAGAGCAGAGGTGTCCATCTGTGGCCCTGGGTTTGATGTGACCAGGAAAGCTTCACACACTGTCTGCTGTGCTTTACTTCCTGCATTATCAACCAAGACATAGGTTATTAAAAAGTTTATATGGATTAGGATTTATTGTTATGTTTAAATAGCAGCATGACTTCTGTAGCATCTAAAAGAAAACGGGACTCCTAACAAGAAAAATGTGAATGAAGGAAGATTGCTAAAGAAAGTGGAGAGACTTTCTGTTTGTACAAATAGTAAGGCACTCTGCTTGATGTGTAGAGGATTTGTGAAAGTTTTCAAACACTATAATTTGAAAAGTCATTATTTGCCAAACATTTTGCCAAATTTGGTGCATTCAAGGATTGTCATAAGGACAAACTGGAACTGTTCTCAATTCTTATTGAATTTAGATTATATTGTGATAGTTATGTGATAGCATATTTAGTAGCAAAAAATCAAAACTATTTTCTGATTATGAGTTTATTACTAAGCAATGTGTAGAGAGTGTGGCAGGTATAATAATGTCTTAAAAAAGGAGGGTGCATATATCTGAAAATCTAGTATGCCTCACCAGACAAATTGAATTAGACAATCTGTTGAAAGAAGTTAGGAGAGTAAAGCCACTAATGTTAAATTTTATGCTTTTACAATGGATGATAGCACTGATGCTACAAATATACTCAACTTGATATTTTTATATTTGATTTTTGTTAGAGGCATTGATGATGAGTATAATGTCCCTAAAAAAGTAGCTTCTTTAATGCCATTAAAAACATAACGAGGTGCTGAAGTGATGGTTTAGTAGTTAAGAGCACTTCTTGTCCAAGCATGAGCACCTGAGGAGGCCTGAGAGGCTACTCTATTTCAGTCCCCAAGACTTGCTCGGTGTGTCCACACATGTCTATAACCTGTAGGGTAGCAGAGACCTGAGAATTGGCAGAGATTTTGGGGTTGCTAAGAGACTGCAGCTTAAATTAGAATGGGTGAAAGAGTGATGGAGCAGGACACCCAACATTCAGCTCTGCTCACCGCAGGCAGTACACCCTACTGCAGGCAAGTGCATTGGAGGCCTTGTGGACACATACACTTGCATATACCACTACACAAGAAACAAAGCTACAACTAAATCAAGAGATAGATGAAGTCGTGGAAATATGATAAGGCGGGTTTTTTTGTCCATTGTTAATGTGTCTGGTACAGTTACTGATGGTGTTCTGGCAATGGTAGGTGAAAGAGACTTAGAAATTAATAGAAGGCAATGCTGTCGCTATCTAAAACTCACATTTAAATGAAGTATCACTGCACAGTATACCAAGAAAATTTATTCAGAAAAGCATTAAAAATGGATAATGTCAGCTAGGTGTGATGGTACATGCCTTTAATCCCAGTACTCTAGAGGCAGAAGGATCACTGATTTTGAGA
>PVHP010004001.1:0-74388 GCA_004024765.1 Zapus hudsonius | reverse complement strand
GTATGGCTCTCTGCCCTAAAAAGCGCATGATGTTCACATAGCCTTTGCACCTGCCGGATTGGTTAATCCATTGCACGCAGGAAGGTATGTAGACAATAGCCCTGTTGTCCTACACAGCCTTTGCACTCCTGGGACTGTCTAGTCCATTGCACATGGGAAGGTGTGTAGACAATTGTCACATGTAATACATCCTCAATCGGTCAACACATCATGAGGTGGGGACCAGATTGGATAAAAACTTGTGGCCTGGCATAGTGCTGTTATTCTGGATATGAGATGCTGTTGCCAACATAAACTAAAAGGGGGAACTGCAGGGAGCCGGGAAACAACTCCACCTTAGACAATGCTTTGAGAATATAACTGTCCCTTGCCAATCCCGTGGCGCCTGGAGGTGGCAAGCAGGAGTCAGCCAATCATGGGACGATCCATGTCCATTTTCCTTATAAAAGCAGCTGACTCTCAGCGTTCGGGGCCCCTCGCTTCCTGCTCCCCCCCCTTCAATCAAAAGGCTCTCCATTAAAAGTGTGATTTGAGAAGGATCTTCGAGTCGTGGTTGTTCTTCCTCGCTGGTCGAGGAGCTCGCCGCACCTTTCGATAGCTGCTCTAAGTATTTTAACTGCGTTTCTTTCCCTTCCTAAGCATTTGTGAAATCAGTGCCTTTTCTGTGAGCTAATAAGGACACAGAATACAGAACATTTAACACTCCTTTTGTTTCTCTCATGTAAAAAGAATAGGCTTTATAAAAGCTGGACGCCAGATTGAGCTAGTCCTTAATACAAAGAAACTAACAAAGCAAAAAACAACTTGCAGATAGAAGAGATGGAAAATACATATGAGACACACCCTAAGATGTGCCAGAAGGCAGGACTGTCCACTCATAAGACAAGGAAACTTTCTTCTTAACCTTTTCCCTTCACACATCCCAGTGGAACACTACTCAAGGACAGCAGGGATTTCTGCACATTGTCATGTGTGTGTTCAAGACCTACACACTTCAGCTCCAAACCAAATGAGGTAAAGGATTCTTTTTAATTCTCAATTGACTATAGACCAGTATGTTTACAAAATACTACACAATTATTGTGATAATATCAATTTTTGGTAAAAGATTCTAAGTGCATACTCATTTTTTCAACTTATCACACTAAGAATACAAAAAAATAACTTGTGAACTAGCTACAGATCAATTTCAAGTAGCGCCACTAATTCAAAAGAATGAAAACTTTAGAAAATATTCTAAAAATGAGGTTTTATATAGTCTGCTTATTTAAAAAACTCATCTGGAAGCTGGGAAGATGGCTCAGTGGACAAAGTGCATGTCCTTCAAGCCTGAGTAACTGGGTTCAATTATCAAACCCCACATAAAAAAGCTAGAAGCCATGATGGGCTTCTGGAATTCCAACATGCTGATTGTACAGTGAGGCAGAGACAGGAGAATTTCCCAGAACTCGTGGCAACAAAGAACAGCAGGATCCAGAGAGAACCCTGCCTCAGAGGAGGTGGGCAGCCAGGACTGACTCCTGCAAGCTGTCGCCTGAACGCCATACTTAAACCACGGCATGCATATGTCTGCACTCAGATGGACGGACACACAGGAATACACACCCTGACAATAAAATAAAAGGCCCATTCACTTACTAACACAATTTGATTATTCAATAGGGTTTTCACTATAGGGTTAAGATCTTTATAATTAGTGGAGAAAAAGTACAATAGAGGCTAGGGGAGATGGCTCAGTGGATAAAGTGCTTGCCACACAAGCATGGATACCTGTTTTGACCTCTACACCCAACTTAAAAGCTGGAAGCCAAAAGTATTCCCAGCATGCTAACTAGTAAATAAAAAAGACCAGCAGGTAGGCGAGGACGACATCTGAATGTTGGCCTTTGACCTCCATATACACAGCATGGCATGTGTGTGTGCACCTACTCACAAACATGAACACACATGTATAATGGGGCTGGGGAGGTTGCTCAATGAATAAAGCATTTGCTAGAATTCTCTGAATCCATGTAAACCTAAATACAGTAAAGTAATGTGAGCATCTGTAATTCCCCCCAGAGTATAATAATAAACATGATATTGTCTCAAAGATTCTTCCCACAAGATATGCTTCAATTAAAGGAGGAAAAAGTGGATCTGATAAGCATCACCTTAACAAAATGCTTTGAGTTAGCAATTACCAGTTACCCTAACCTCGTAGTGTGCACCTGAGAAAGAATGCAGTATTACTTCTGTCATACAGTGCCAAAACCACACAACCTAAATTTAATCATAAGCAAGAATCAAAAAAACTCACATTAAGAGAATGTCTGGGGGTTGGAGAGAGGGCTCAGTGATTAAGGCATTAAAAGCCTAACAACTCAGGTTCAATTCCCCAGTATTCACGTAAAGCCCCTGGTGTACCCATTCATTCTCTCCCCCAACCTCACTTGCAAATAAATAAGAACATTTAAAAAAAGAGTGTCTGTTCATCTCCCCCACTGAGTCTTAACTCATGACCTACACTGAGATTGCATGCATGACCCCACAGTAAACACCAAGAACCCCACTGAGGAGGGCCCTCAGTGGAAGGGGGTGGAGAACAGGGGTTATAAGCGTAAAATCCCATGGGAATATGACCAATATGCAATGCAATATGTTCATAGTGTAAAGTTCATAATAAAAATAATTCATTTGTGTATATACATAATTGATGATCTCACTCCCTCACCTTCTCTTATCCCCTCCCAAGCCTGTAGAACCCCTGCTACATTCTGTTCTTGTGTATGTGAACCAAGAAGTTTTTCTAGCTTGCTTGCACAAGCACCATCAATCTATAACCATGACATATCAAGACAGAAACAAACCTGTAATCATTTCTAACCAAAAACAAAACATCATTGTTTAAGCCAAAAAAGGCCAAACATATTTTCCTCTCATTTAATGAATGGCTACTGAATCTAAGCCAATGGTTGTCTGCTCTTCCCACAGACAAGATTTCAGAAGGCAGCAAGAACCATGGACAACCTAATTCCACCAAGACATGGGATTGTTGGCTGACATCCAGGCAGGAGATGAACCACCCCTAACCAATCATCTAGGGCCCAAATGAAACCTATGAGAAAGTGGTGAGATTAAACAAGAGACCTACCACCACAGCAAGTCAGATAACCCATGAAAGGTCAATAGAGAAAGACACCAACGATACCCAACAGAACCCAAAGCAGAAGTCCAGAGTCTCGTAAGATCTTAACAATAAAGCAGACTTAAAACTCACCCAGCGTGACTCAGGGAACTGAGCGGAAGAGGGGGCAGAAATATTGTAAGAGCCATCTCTCTCTCTCTCTCTCTCTCTCTCTCTCTCTCTCTCTCTCTCTCTCACACACACACACACACACACACACTAAATAATAAAATAAAAAATAAAAAACTGCTACCTCTTGTACGATTCATAACCCCCTCCCCCATGGACTGATCCAGTATGTCCACAGAAGAGGGTCCCCAGTGGGGTGGGGACAAGGAGGAGGGAAGGTGGTACCACCACAAGATATGTTCATACGCTGTATCTAATTTTTGACAATAAATGTGTAAAAAAAAACATTTACTGAGGGGCTGGAGAAATGGCTTAGCAGTTTTAAAGTGCTTGCTAACAAAGCTTAACGAACTGGGTTTGATTCCTCAATTACCCATGTAAAGCCAGATGCCCAATGCTACATGCATCTGGAATTCATTTGCAGTGGCTAGAGACCCTGGTGTACCCATTCTCTCTATATATCTTCTATTTCTGTCTGCATGAGGTAAATAAATAAAATAAAATATTTTTTTAAATATTTTATTTATTTGAGAGAGAGAGAGAGAGAGAGAGAGAGAGAGAGAGAGAGAGAGGCAGGCAGAGAGAATGGGTGCACCAGGGCCTCCAGCCACTGCAAATGAACCCCAGACACATGCGCCCTCTTGTGCATCTGGCTGTATATGGGCACTGGGGAATCGAACTCTGGTCCTTATGCATTGCAGGCAAATGCCTTAACCGCTAAGCCATCTCTTCAGCCCTAAAATATTTTTTAAAAATTATCCTTCCTCCAAAAAAAAATTATCCTTCCCCCCTAGCATCTTGAGAGAAAACTCTTATTTTCTTAAAACTTTTCTAAAAAATTTCTATGCAAATTAAGTCCAATTCCAAACCCCAATTTCTTTGGGTCTTTATTTTAACATACTGCCAAGGTTAATAAGCCCAAATTATCCAACTGCAGGTGAGTTCCCCTGGTCTTTCTCTTTAAACCATCAACACAGGTCTCCTAACTGTGACAAACTGAAATTAACAGTAGTCCTTTTTATTGTATTTCAGAGGCTATAACAAACACTACAAAATGAAACACTGAGTCCCAGCTAAAATAGTCTCAACCAGGAATTTTAAACGTCAATGGTCATAGTTTCCAGAGGTATGACATAATGAATGGTAAGGCCCATGGTATGAAATGAGAATCAGTATTAAAACATTTGGAGCCAGGTGGGTCAAGAAATCAAGGCCAGCTTAACTATGGTAGGTTTAATGACAGCCCCCAACCCACCCACACTGAGTAGTAACCAGTATTCTAATTTTTAAGTTTCAGGTATATTTAAAACATAACTTTTCTTGTATCATTATTTTACATTGACTTTTGTTAAACACTGCACACTGACATGGAGGTACATACCTGTAAGCTCAGCATTTGGAAAGCTGAAAGAAAATAGAGAATGCAAGACCACCAGCCTGGGCTAGATAGTAAAACCCTGACTACACATACACACATTCTTTCCCCCCACCCCAACAATATTCACTATAAAAGCAAAAGAGCATTTTTAGAAATTTAAAACACAAAAGCAAAAAAAAAAAAACCCAAACAATTAAAAAAAAAGAGTGACTTTCCCAACAACCTGTAATTTTCTCTAATTTAACTTATTGTGATTAAATGAGAAGACCACTGCCTTTTCCCCAGTCACCAGATTTTCTGCTTAGGCCATAGTTTTCAAATTCTCTTTTCCTGAGCCTCTAAACTCAGATTTAAAAAGGGCCTTGGTTAACCTATCAGATATACAAGCCTTTTCTGGTTTCTCTACCTTATAATTCCTATCATTTTATTCAGTATGTTCCTAGGGTAATAAACAACCAGTCTTTCTTATCCCCCCTCCCCATCAATTTTATCACTTTGAAACAATTTATTTATTTACTTTTATTTACTTACACAGAGAGGAGAGAGACAGAGAGAGAGAGAGAGAGAAAAATGGACATGCCAAGGCCTCTAGCCACTGCCAACAAACTCCAGAGGCATATGCCACTTTGTGCATCTTGCTTTATGTGGGTACTAGGGAATTGAACCCAGGCCATTAGGCTTTGCAAGCAAGTGCTTTAACTGCTGAGCCATCTTTCCAGCTCTTACACAGTTTTAATTGTCATTCCAATTACTCTTCTCTAGAATAAGCAACAAAACACAACAAAAGATAATTTCTAATACAATTTCTAATACATTGCTACTTGTAATGGCTTGGGAATAGCAGCTTGGAGAATTTTTTATTCTCTCTATCTTTAAAAAGCTTCCAGGGCTGGAGAGTGTTCCAACATTACAAAGGACACCTAGCATGCAACAAAACCCTGGGTTCCATCCCCAGCAAGAGGTGGGGAAATTATAGTAAACCAAATTTTTACAAAGTGAAGAGCACATTAAGATATATAGAAATTGATATACCAGTATTACCACAAATTGGAAATTAAGAAAAAATTGAATTTTTAAATAAATATTATTACTAATACATCTTAAATGTATATATCTAATGACTTGTCCTTTTACATAGAACATGGCACACCAATCTTTAACAATTATGAAAGGTGCTCTAATGTAGACAAATGAATTCTCCATCATGACCATCAGAGAAAGCAATAAAACAGTAAACACAAAGCCATACTACCTGGCCAAATGAACAAACATAGTGCAGCTATTACAGTGGTTGTAAGCACCAAATAAAATTATAGTAACTTTAAGACCCAACGAAACCCATGCTAAACTTTCTTTTCAGAAATATGTAATAAAAAAATTCGTAATTCAAACTTCTCACATTCAGGTCTTTATAATAAAGTTGACTTGGGAGGTCAACATTAGACTTAAATATAGTTTGAGTATAATGACACCACCACCTTATAAGTGAGATTGGTTTATTATATATATATATATCACTTATATTGATGAACTTGAGTAATTAGAATTACTGAGAATCATTAGACAAGATAACAGTTTTGAAACTATCAGTCTTGTCTCTATCCTGAAAGCTTTCTTTAACAATGAAATGTAATTTCACTTAGGCATCAGTTGAAGACAAAAAGGAGAGACCCAACAAGGCGATGCATAGTGTTAACCCCAGAATCCGGGAAGCAGAGGCAGGAGGATTGCCACAAATTTGAAGTCAATCTGGTCTGCACAGCATTAATGGTATTCTCAGAGCAGAATATTTTTTAAGTACTTATCCCCAATCCTTTGATCACATGAAAAGTCTGTCTAACTTTTTAAAAAACATTCATGGGCAGAAAGAATCATATAAAGCAAATTTTCAATATTCTCATAAAGGAACTGCTACAACTAGGGAAATAAAACTCTGAACTAGGAAAAATGTTTTATGTTTATATAAAACAGACATCCTTAGATGAAGCTAATGTACTGTATTAAAACCTGAATATTTAATTTTGTATACTTATTTGTGAAAATAGAAACCTTAATAATGATACATGTTCCCAAGTACAAAAACAGAGTGGAAAAAAATATCTTACCATTTTTGCTGACATCCAGTTCCCTGAGATTAATAAGATTTGCAATGGATGCAGGCAATGTTGTTAAATCATTGTCTGGCAAACTCAGTTTGTGTAGAGACTGACAGTTAAAAAGTTGCTAATGAATAAAAGAGACAAGAGGGTTTTGATTATTTTTTATATTTCCTTAACTATTTCATGTGCTAATTTTATACAAATAAATACAATTAGCTAGGCATGGTGGCCCAGGCCTTTAATCCCAGCACTCAGGAGACAGAGGCAGGTGGATCACTGTTGAGTTTGAGGCCAGCCTGGGACTACAGAGTGAGTTTCAGGTCAGCATGGACTTAGAGTGAGACACTATTCCACAAAACTCAAAACTAAATAAATACATAAATGGATACATAAATTAAAGCTCAATAAGTCACCCCTGCACCAATACTAGGAAGACCTCATTGTTCTGTTTATGCTGTATCAATCTAAATAATGCCAAACCACTTAGAATGATTTGTATTTTCATACTTCTACCCTAAGTAAACTTCACTTAGTGAGAATAAGTACATGAAATATATATATGGCTATATGCTCTGTTGAGGGAGCCAAAAAATAAGTGGCTGTTACATATGATAAACTATGAGATTTGTCGTTCAAGCAACCTTATTCCAAAATGAAAGCCATATTTAAGAAGAGCATTCTTCCAAAAATGTAAAATAGTTAGGCATCGGAAAGACAAACGATTCAGCTACTTGCGCTGTTACCCAAGCCTTTCCCTTTTCAATACAACCTCCAAATTGAGACCCTATTTGATCTCAGTCTTGGTCTTCCTTATGTTCCAAGCAAACTGGATATGGAAAATAAACTACTTGCTTGAGAAATATAATGAAGAACACTAAATTATAAAGTATCCTACAGTCACAACATAGGTGAGTAGTTCATGACTATGTAACTGGCAACCTTTGGTAATTTTCCATAGCCCTTACAGATTTCACCACAAAACCGAGGATAAGTCAGCATGGTGGCTTATGTTTGAAACTCCAGCCAGCCCAGGCTACAAAGTGTGAGACCTTGTCACAATAATAGATCTCAAAATGCTTTTGGGACTGACCTTTTGTACTCAGTATCCAATATGTTCATACATATTCAAACAGCTAATGCATGTATTTCATGAAACAAGGCTATATGCAACACCCTCTATCTTCTATTATCTTATAGATAGGGTTGCCGTGTTAAATATAAGATCCCCAACTAAACTTGAATTACAAGCCTGGAGAGATGGTTCAGAGGTGCAAAGACTGACAGCCTTGGTTCAATTCCCAGTAACCACGTAAAGCCAGATGCATAAAATAGCACATGCATCTGGAGTGCATTTGCAGTAGCAAAAGGCCCTGGTACGCCCATTCATATTCATATTCTCATTCATTCTCTATTTCTCTCTCTCCTTTCAAATAAATATTTTTTAAAACTTGAACTTTAGATAAACAATAATTTTTAGTACAAGTACATCCTATGTACTGGTTACTTACACTATTCTTATTAATTTAAAAAATCTTATTTTAAAATAAAATATCCCATATTTTTATTTTCTAATTCTTGCAGTCCAAATTATAGTTCAGTTTTTCAAAATGCTGACAACACACACCAAATTGTTCATTAGTGGTGGGGGTGGTGGTTGGTTAGCTGTTTTTGAAGCAGGGCCTCTCAAACAGCCCAGGCTGTGGCAGGGAAAGCACTGTGCAGTCCAGGCTGGCCTTGAGTTAGCGATCCTTTGGTCTTAGCCATCACCATGTCCAGCCCTAAGCTATTTTATGAGCCATCAACTGAAGTCTCTGAGTACAGCTTCAAAATAGTGCTGCTCAGTTGAATAAAGATCCCAACAATTAATTTAAAACTACTAAAGCTTTTTTGAAAAATCATAGGAAAATTAACACAGGTAATGAGAGAAAAATAGCAATATATTGAAAAGAATTAGTAAAGAAACAAAGTGATATTTTGAGAAATAACTTCATGGCACTGAATGTTTTCCTGCCAGAGGATAATAGGCTTCAGACATACAAAAGTCTTTAAAATAATTTCAAACAAACCAAGTTTAAAAAAAAAAGAATATTTGTAAAAACAAGCAATAAAATGCCATAATATGATCACTGAAATGACAATTATTCCCAATCATAACAATGCACATTAATGTCTTATGAAAACTACAAAAAGACAGAATTTCAGTTCATTGTCATGTAAAGTTTACTGACTCCAGAAACTGTAGACAGTCGGTCCACCCACCTATCTCTCAATGGCTATTATTAGAAATAAATACAAAAATTTAATTTTATATAAGTATCCAAGCAATCTGAATAAAACTGTGCTGTGTACCTTAAGATAAAACTGAACAATAAATGGAAGCAACACTCTCTCTCTCTCTCTCAGCATTATGGCAACATTAGAATGTGAAATTTCTAGGCACAGACATTAGTGATTCTTCACAGTACTAACATACCTTTGGAAGCTCTTCAATCTGATTGGCATCTAAATAGAGCTCCTCGAGAGTTTTTTCAAAAGTAAAAATCTCTTTGGGAACCTGTTCCAAACTGCAGTGAGAATAATCGAGAGTAGTGACAGTCTCCTCTTCTCCTCGTAGACAGCGACATGGTACCAACCGCACAAACAAACTTCGTTTTGTAGTCATTTTTAGACACTGCATCATGTAGAAAACAACAAACAATTAAAACTTACATGTTATAATCATATGGAACAAGTTATTTACAATTCATTTACAAGTAACATGCTATAGATAATTGCTACCTTCCTCCTCCTCCTACACACACACACACACACACACACACACACACACACACACACACACACACAAAATGGAGCCCATTTACGATTGGTTTAATAGTCATAATTTACATCTACTGGACTTCAAATAAAACTAAAGTTCTGTAGTACTTTCTAAAACAATCCAGGAAATAACTATTCATATAACAGTACAAAAGCATGAGTCTATTTAGTTCTCAAAAAGAAACACCAACACAGCGAAGGTTTTTCTTTAATCTCTGGCTCTAAGAGTTCTATGTTTCTTGTTAAGAACTTGATTGTGAACATTAATGAGTAGGAATTGAGACTGGAGACATCAGGTCTCCCTAACCAGCTATCAGGGATCAGTCACCATTTAGCTTTCCTATGATTCTCCCACATGAAAATGCCTATCTACTTCAAGTATGCATATGTGTGTGACCATTATTTCCATTTTTCCATAAATAAAAAGAAAAATCTAAAGGGCTGGGGAAATGCTGCAGCAGTTAAAGGCACTTGTTTGCAAAGCCTGATGGCCTGGGTTCCATTCCCCAATAACCACATAAAAGCTAGATGCACAGAGTGAAGCAAGTGTCTGGAGTTTATATGTAGTGGCAGGAGGCCTTAGTGCACCCATACTCTATCTGCTTCTCTCTCTCTCTCTCTCTCTCTCTCTCTCTCTCTCTCTCTCTCTCTCTCTCTCTTTATCTCAGGTAGGTAGATAGGTAGGTAGGTAGGTAGGTAGGTAGGTGGGTGGATTGATGGATGGATGGATGGATGATAGATAAATAGATAGAAACTAAGATATCAAATACCCCATGTTTCTATCTTGGTCTAGGGGTATCATAGGCTACTTGTAAAGTGCCTGCATACCACATACAACACCTGAACGGCCAAGCAACACACACACACAAATGTTTCCACCAAAAATCCTTATATCCATAAAAACTTCCTGGATTCTTACTAATAATCTCTATTTATAAAAAGGTACAATTTATGAAGAGAAATAAGCAGTTCATCTAATATATATATATATAATAATAAATTTAATTGCTAAAGAATACTTAGCTTATACTTGTATGGTTATAATTTTTTAAAATTCTAAAATAGATATAAATTCTCTCATTATAGGCATTTGTGTATAGCGTATGTGTTTGTACATGTTTGTGTATAGGCGGATGTATCTATACATGTATGCGGATGGAGGTGTAGAGGTTGACAATGGTTACCTTCCTCAATCACTCTCCAATTTATATTTTGAGACAGATCTCTCACTGAATCTGGAGCTTACCAGCAACCCACTGAGATCCTCCCTTCTCCCATTCCCAAGTGCAGGGAGTATAGGCATGCTGTTGCATTCAGGTTTTATGTGGGACTGAGGATCCAAACTCAGGCCCTCATGCTTGCATGGCAAGCACTTTACCAACTGAGCCATCTCCCCAGTCACTCATTCTAGACATTCTAAAAATATAACTGACACTCAGGAGAACATCTACCTGCTCTGTCCAGTATGGTAGCCACTAGATGTGCACGGGTGCGCGCACATGCGCATGCGTGTGTGTGTGTGTGTGTGTGTGTGTGTGTGTGTGTGTGTAAGAGAGAGAGAGAGAGAGAGAGAGAGAGAGAGAGAGGAGAACAACCACAGGTGTCATTCCTCGCCTTCCACCTTGATTCTGCATAGGTCAGACCACCTATCCTGAAAGCATTCAGGATACTCCTGCTCTGCCTCTCATCTTGCTGTAGGCACACTGTGATTACAGGCATGCACTATCACTTACAGCTTTATGCAAGTGCTTTTACCCAGTTATCTCCCCAGCCACTCGCATGTGCTAAACTTGTATGTTAAATATATGTCTGAACATACAGTCTGATAGTATCCAAGACTTTGGAAGCTATAGCTTAAAAAACTAATTTCCCAGAAAGTATTCTGAACCTGGGGATAAACTATCTAAGAACAACACGAAGTGCTGTTACCAAATAAATGTAATTTGAAAGAAGCATGCTTTGTTGAGACGTGATGCAGAGCACTTGAGGTATACCCTATATTTACAGAATGAAACTAGTCTACATAGCTAGCCCATGAATACAGGAGAATGAACTCAGAAAAGGATTAAATGGTGTGTGGCACTAGGAAGCCACAAAGAGTACATAACTAAAAGGCATGAAAGAAGCAGTTTAAGCTTCGGATTAGATTCAGGTTTTGTTTTTGTTGAGACAGGTCTCACACATTGCTCATGTGGTCTTTTACTCCTGGGGTCATTATCCTCCAGCCTCAACCTCCTTCCTCAGTCTGAGACTACAAACATGTGCCACAATGCCAGTCTACTGGACCTCAGATTAAACTGAGTGAGTAGAAAGCCAATACCATGTAAGCCTGCAGATGAGACAGTGCAAAATAAAAATCAATAACTGACTTAAAAGGAGAAGAGAAGAAGGTTAAGAGTTCTTATTCCTTGAAGAGAGCAGGGAAAGTACCCTGTAAAGGAAAAGTGAATGAAGAAAAATACCTAAAGGGATCCACCCTTATACAATAATACAAGAATAGAACCTACAAGGAGTAGAAGCCTAGCCTGGTCTCAATGGAAACTACCCACATGGGGACTGCTAATTAGAATTTTAGGAGGAACTACTTTAAAAATCAGGGCTAACATTGGAGGTAAGAATCTTCTAGGGGCAGGAGAGATTGGTCAGTGGTTAAGGCGCTTGCCTGCAAAGACTAATGACATGAATTCAATTCCCCAGTACCCAGGTAAAGCCAGACAAAGTGGCTCATGTGTCTGGAGTTCAGTTGCAGTGGCCAAAGGTCCTAGCATGCCCATTCTATCTCTCTCTGATGGATGTGGTGGTACACACCTTTAATCCCAGCACTTGGGAGGCAGAGGTAGAAGGATTACCATGAGTTTGAGGCCACCCTGAGACTACATAGTGAATTCAAGGTCAGCCTAGTCAAGAGTGAGACCGTAACCCAGAAAAAAAACCTGAAAAACCAAAACCAAAACCAAATAAACAAAAAAATCTTCTAATGACAATGGAAGAAAAGTGGTCAGCCAGGAAGGAAGCAGCAGAAAACTTTCTAACAAAAGATGATGGGCTACTTACCACGGGGCTGAATTTATCTCCCTGGTGCTTCTTAATTGAGCCAACATTCTGTGGGAAACAAAAGAAAATTGAAATTATCAATAAAAATGGATTTCTACAATTAAGGAAAATCTTTTCTAATTCCTAATTTACATCAAAAACTAAGTTGAAATTTGAAAATAGGGCCGGGGAAATAGCTCAGTGATTAAAAGTGCTTGCTTGCAAAGCCTGCTGGCCCAGGTTCAATTTCCCAGTACCCATGTAAAACCAGATGCACAAAGTGGTGCGTATGTCTGGAGTTTTTTTGCAATGATGTGCCCATTCATTCTCTCATTCATTCATGGATGATAGATGATAATAAAAAATTCTAAAATCTTTAGTACTGTCACTAAAAAATATAATCAAATAACCAAACCAAAATATTAGTTCTTAAAATTACATGGGCATACCTGCTTACACAAATTTGCTAATTTCTAAATAAAATGGCTTATCTTTTGAAATGGATTTTTTCATATAGACTATTGAGAGCCTACATCTACTAAAAACAAACACCCTTTAAGCCATAACTAAAATGCCACTTACTTGGGCTTACTGAAAAATAGCAGATTATCTCCATGCAAGTAAATTCTAATTACCAATTATATTTAAATTTAGTAGTTCAGTAGTTTAGTAGAACCATCAAATTTAAATTTAAATTTGATGGTTCTTTGTGACAGGCATTGTTAATTGCTTATCAGATTTATTCCCCCCTTTAAGGATCCTGACTATTGGGGTATCCATGCCAAGAGGTGCTCAGAAGGGTGCTTGGGGACAGAAAGGCAGTGGTGTTCCTAAAGAACATGAATAAGTGTGTCTGAAAGTTCTTCACTTTCCTATCCTTGAATCTGTACCTGAGAAGCTGCAGGAACCATTTTAGCAACAAACAAGAGGATTAAACGACTATCAATAAAAACGAGCTAACTGCTGCCTCCTTCTGGATTTCTCAGTATGTCATTAAACTAAACCCTGTATTTGCTAAACAGCTGCCAGACTCTAGTAACAGCCATACACTAGGTAAGACAACCTCATACAAAATAAGGATCTTAACAAAGAGTACATACATTATAAACAACACTATATACATTTTTCTTAAAAATTCAAACTGGATATAGAACTAGAAAAATACAAAATACATACATACATACATACATACATACATACATACATACATACATACGGCTATGGATAAATTTCACCTGCTCCTATCAGACTTGGCTGGGTTTACATTAACAGGTTGATAAAAAGTGGCTGAAAAGACTTTAGGCAATATACTATCACAAACATACATACTCACTATGTTGTTGATTCCACATGGGAAGGATGTTTAATCATGGTGCTATTTCAAAACTACTATGGCTTTTTCAGTCCTGGCTAGATTTTTAAAATGTAGATAGAGATAATACACCAGGGCCTCTTGCCATTGCAAACAAACTCCAGATGCATGCACCATTTGTGCATCTAGCTTTATGTCGGGCTTTGTAAGCAAGCACCTTTAACTGCTGGGCCGACTCTCCAGTCCTTAATTGGATTTAAATTCTTGCCCATAGCACACCATCCTGTGGCAGGATTAACTTCCTCACATACACTCCTTTACTTCTCTTTACTTTCTGGTGTTTATACCTATGCCAAAGTAATGTCTAACCTTCTTTGTTTTTACTAATAATTTGTAAGAGCTTTCTTTGCTTCTTAGAAATCTTACTGAGGACAAAACAGGATGACAAATTAACATTTTCTAAAGCTATTCTAAATCTACTGTTAAGAATTTCATCAAAAATACTCTAAGAGGGCTAGGAACTAGCTAGGGCAGAGTCTATGCTTAGCCTCTGCAAAAAATAAGTAAATAAACATTAATTTTGTAAGAAACTGCATGGCTACATATTCTATAAAGAAGTATTTTTTCCCTTTGCTCTTAAAGAGAACCTCACTGAAAACACCCCTGTCTAGATTCCAGTCTTTCACTTGGGGCTCCTGATACCCTTGAGTCAACAGGTGAAGAAAGAGTCACAGTGCTAACAGTAGTGATGAACCCAGACTACAGGGTGAAATTGGACTGCTCCTCTACAGTGAAGGTAAAGAGTGGATTTTCTGGCGTGAAGGAGATCCTTTAGGGTGCCTTGGGGTTACAGTGCCCTGTGGTTAAGGTTAATGGGCTCAGAGACTCTTCAGAATGAAGGTGTGCTTCACCTAGCAAGGTCAAAGTGCTTTGTGGGGATGGAGGAAATATAGAATTGGCAGTAGAATGTAGTCGTAAATACCAACTAAAGCCATGTAGCCAGTTACAGAAATAAGAATGTTAATTGCCATGAATACTTCTGTCCTATTTTGTTAAGAATATTTGTGTATATATATACACACATATTAAGCAGATGCTTGTGTTTTCTTTCTTCTATTTCTTCCATGTAATATATCAAGTGAGGCAATATCAGTAGTTAGGTATTCTTTAATCTATATTATCGTATGTAAATTATGGGATGCTAAAGGCTAAGAATTCTCAAAGAGTTGCCATCAATTTGGGGAGAAAACGTCAATGCATTTCTGATTGTCCATGGACAGTTATATTTTGTTAGGCAGAATTATGACCCTGTTATTGTCTTCATTTGGAAATTAAACATGACATCTTAAGGATATGTAGGTGGATGTCAAATTGACAGGGGATAATCTTGTGATGGTTAATCTCTGTCAACTTGATTGACCAGGAATTAAGGGCCATGCCTCTCGGGCAGGTGTATAAGGGCATTTCCAGGAAGGATTAATGGAGAAGGGGAGACCATTCCCCACAGTGGGCAACCCTTCAAGTAGCAGCCTAGATTTAAAGAAGTTCCAGGAAAACACAGTACCTTTTCCTGGCTGCCCTTGGCTACTTGCTGGTGAGTACATGTTTCCTGCTGCTGTCAGCCTTCCTGGATGTCAGAACCCAGTTTCCTCGAGCTTCCAATGAGAACTGAAGACCAGCAGCTCTCTAGAAACACTCCAGGCCTTTAGTGCCAGATTGGGACTGCTGAGGCATCCAGCCTTGTGGATTGAGCAGCTATTGAGTTTTCAACCTCTCCAACAAGCAGAGTAAATCAATCTAATAAATCCTCTTTGTAATATATATACGTTTTTATCAATTCTGTTACACTAGCGAAATCTGACTAATACAATCACAAACCTTCCAAAGAATGCCAGGTTACTCTCATCATGCTACTAAATGATTTTAAAAGGTTAATTAACATTTATAAAAAAGCTTTAAAATATCACCACTTGTTGATAAACTTAAGTTTTACATTAGGCATAATGTTATTAAACCATCCACAACAGCCCTTGGAGCTGAAAACTCCTAATTTTGCAAGAAAAATATAGATGTAGAGAGAAAGAAGAAAATAATTTAAGCTTCTTTTACTAATCAAACATTCTGAGCCAGATGTGGTGGCACACACCTGTGTCCCAATTACCAGGGAGATTTACTGAAGGTCAGAGAGCAAGGGCAACCTCAGCAAGCAAAAACATTATTTGGAAAGAACTTTCAAGTAATGAAAAACTTTAAAATGCCTCTGTAGAAACTATAGCGTGTTCAGTGCAAAGTCCATTTACATACATGGGCCTCTGACACCACTCTAATTTCACACACATTGAAATAGAAGCCAAAGTGCGGAGGAGATGGTACAGCAGTTAAAGGGACTTGCTTACAATGTCTGCCAGGCTGAGTTTGATTCCCCACGTAAAAGTCAGATGCAAAAGTGGCATGTGTGTCTAGAGTTCATTTGCAGCAGCAAGAGGTCCTGGATGGCCCATGCTATCCCTTTCTCTTTCTCCTTCTGCTCTCAAATAAAAAGAGAAAGAAATAGAAGCCAAGGTCACAGAACAAATAAGATCTGGATGTCATCTTAAGATTTGAGGTATGGTAAAAGCCTTTCTGTAACATCAATGTTTCTCTTATAAAATGTTCTGTGATCCCAGCACTTAGAAGGTGAAGGTAGGATCAGGGTTAAGATGGGCTACATAAGACCTTCTGTCCCTTTCAAAAAAATATAGGGTCTTGCTCTAGACCAGGCTGACCTGGAATTCACTATTTACTTTCAGGCTGACCTCAAACTCACAGTGAGCCTCCTACCTCTGCCTCCCGAGAGCTGGAATTAAAGGCCTGCGCCACCACACCATGGTTCAAAAAAATCTTTTTAATTCTAGAAGTTACAAAAACCGACATAATACTTCCACTGTTGAAAACATTAATATGCATAAAGATTTTTTTAAAGTAAAATTCAGGGCCCATGAGTAGGAACCTTTTAAAAATTTTAGTGCTACCTTTCCAATGGAGATTCTGTTTGTATTTTTCAGAAGGCACTGAGAGAGTTGTGGCTCATCCAACCCTACCAACAAACCATAGGCCGATAGCTGACATCCTGGCAAGAAATGAGCCACACCAGACCTACTGTGGAGGATCCATATGGAACCCCAAAGAGAATGATGGGATGAACAAGTGACCCATAGTCACAGCCAATCAGTCAACACAGGATAAGCCTGACAGACACCAATGATTTTCAACACAACTTAAAGCAGAAGTACAGAGACCCCCCTAAGACCTCAACAATAAAGCAGCCTTATTACTCACCCACCATGACTCAGGGAACTGAGCGGAAGAGGGGTGGAAAGATTGTAAGAGTCATGGTGGTGCAAGAGCCATGGTGGAGGAGAACTCCCAGAGACATCGCCCCCCTCAATAACATCACACTAAGGGCCGGTGGAACTGGGCTGACTCCCCTGCCCACGGAGGAGGATATCCAGCTGACTGGGGATGGGGTAGAGGGGCATTGGGGAACTGGGGATAACAACTCATTGTTTTCCCATTAAATGTAACTCATTATGGATAATAAAAAAAAGCCAAGAGACACTGAAAAAAAAATTTTAGTGCTACACGGCTATACCATAGCCGTAGACAAAAGACATGTCAGGCCCCTTTAGAATTGTCTCTTAATTCATAATGACTTCTTTCTCTCTAAAATCAAAACAAAACAAAAAATAGAAACGAAAGGTCACCTCAAACTCATAATATGCCTTTGTACAAATGTTAAAATTATAGCCCAGCCATGTGCAGTGGCTCATGCCTTTAATCCCAACCTCCAGATGCTGAGGTAGGATCACCATGAGTTTAAAGTCAGCTTGGGCTACTGACTTGAGTAAGTTCCAGATCAGCCTGGCCTAGAGTGAGAGCCTACCTCAAAAAAAAAAAAAAAAAAAAGATTACAGCCCCAAGGATATGTGGCTTGGCAACAAGACATGGTGCCCATAACATCTACTGAAGTACTAGGTAATAGTAAAAGGAAAGGCATTAAGATCCAGGCTAGCCAATCGTTTTCTCTCCCCAGAATAGATGTGTGAGAATGCAAGACAGCAAATCTGTGTCTACAGCTAACTAAACTGTAACATCTAAAGCCAGAACCTGCAAAGACAACTGCTTCCTAACACAGGGACACATAATCAGAATGCTTATCTTGAAGACAAAGGCCCAGAGGGAGTGATGCCGGGCCTGGGCTCCTAATGGCTTTGATTCTGTCTGAAACCAACCGCATTGTAGCCCTTGAGTGCCCACAGGACATTACTACAGCCTTCATATCATCCTGTTTTTCCTAGTTTCTGAAAACTAGCTTCTGAGTATTTAAAATATGGAGGACATATTCCAAATATATGAAAAATCTAAAACAAACACTATCACCAGTCACTTTAAAAATCACTGTCTCTTTTCCACCCATCCTAAGGATTCAATTTTTATTATTCTAAACAGGGAACTTTGTGTTCCAGAGCTGAGATAGTAAACCTGAAGAATGACACAATGCAAACTTCAAATACTAAAGCATTAGACACACATGAAAACAAGAGAACATTGGACTAGAGAGATGATCAGTGGTTAAAGCACTTGCCTATAAACAGAAGGACCGGAGTTTAATTCCCCAGTACCCACATAAAGCACAAAGTGGAGCATGCATCTGGAGTATGTTTGTAGTGGCTAAAGGCCCTGGTACATGCTTTCTCTCCCCACCCCATCCCTCTTTCTCTCTATAACTGTCTCTTTCTCTCTTTCTCTGAAATAAAATATTTTTAAAAAATAAGATAATATCTGTAATTGTCAATAGTCTAGTCACTACTAGAATCCGGCTCTGGGTTTTTTTTTTCCATGAAAACTAGTGTCAAAACTACTAGATTGTTTGAGCACAAGAAGGTCATAAACATCTAGAAAGCAATTCTGGATTAAAATCACTAATGGAATGGGCTAAATTAATGCTGAATGACTACAATTGGCGTTCTGAGACAACAATATAAGATTAGCAGAAATGACAGTTTAAAAAAGAGAGTACTTTCTGAGTTACTATTATGTGTTAAAGTCTATATATAGGACTAGAGACATAAAGATAACTAAACTATAACAGCCCTTGCCAGACATGGTGGTATGTGCCTTTAATTCCATCTACTCAGAGTACTGAATACAGATGATAAAGCTTGAGGCCTTTTAGGAAATATAGCAAGACTCGAAAAAGATGATTTAATATATCCTGTTTCAAAACGTTTTTAACATTATTTAAAATACAACAGCAAACAGTCATAATGTGATTCATCAATCAGCCAGCATGTATGCAACACACACAAAAACACCACACTCACACACCACTCTGGGAAAGTATTGTTTCAGGTCTGAATGTAGATTCTGTTCCTTGTACCTTGACTTATATTTTCAGTGTACCTATGTACTTTTAATCTGGTATTGAACTATGTGGTTTAACAGTACCAATTAAAGATAGTTTTAAGATTTTAGTATGTTTTAGTATGCTTCCTCTGCTTTAAGGTTTCTGATTTGTAATTCTTACACTGACTGTTCATAAGAAATTAACGTTTTCAGTTTAACTTAAGGGCTCCTGTATTTGCTTTCCTCGGGATTATCATTAGTGTTTCAAACATGCAGAAAACAAACCTGTCTTTCTTTAGTAACAGGTAAGGAATTCCATTATTTACAGAAGCTTCACCACATTATTACTTCTTGTTAAAAAGTATTTTATAAGGTTTAAAGAGATTTGATTAAAGGAGGAGAGGAGGGAGTATAAAGAGCTCCTGCCCATGAGAAGGCAGGAGGGATTTCATAAAAGCCCATTTAGAGACCCAAATTGGGATCACTTATGAATTCTGAACGGGGATTGAGCTAACCAACTCTGATACCAAGTTTTGGGGGCTGAGGTAAGCAGCCAAAAGGTAATTTTTGATAGAAATAAAAGAACTATTTTAGAATAGCTTCTGAATGACAATTCACATATTTATTCATCCAAATAAAGAAATAATCTTACATTTTTACAATCTTCTAAAGAGTTTAATATGAGTTATTATTTTAAAATTTTTATTAACTGAGTAATGGCAACATAGGCAACGGTATTACTTTTCTCATGACAGGTATAAAATACCCAACAAAAGCAACTTAAAGAAGGAAGGGTTTGAGTGGACAGGTGGTGGTTAAGGTCCATCATGCAGGAGCATGAAGCAGCCTGGTCACACTGCATCTACTCATACGAGGCGGCTTCGGCTGCTGCTGCCCACACTTAGAGTGAGTCTTCCCAACTTAATCTAGCAACTCCCTCACAGACATGCCTGTTTTGTTTCCATGGTGACCCTAAAGCCTGTCAAACTGACCAGCTGAGATGAAACATCACAACAACCCTGAGGTGGGAATCAACTGAGTAAATAAAACTCTAGTTATCACTTTCAGTCAGCTATTTCTAAAGGCTTTTTTTGCTTTATAAACATTTTAGAATAAAATTCTTAAGAGAAAACATGGGAATATGATGCTACTTCACAAATAAAGATGTTCCAAAGTATATTTTGTAGTGAATTTTTAATATAGACAACTTTGATTTCATTTATAAGAGATGAGAATTTTGATGAGACTTTTTTTCACAGCAGAAATTGAGATTAGATTAGGCAGATTTGGGTGGTGGGAAAAGTCTCTTGTGATTCAAGTCAGTCAAGGAGCAAAAATTTTACAAGTACTAATTATTTACCTTCTTAATTTTAGGGTGATTTAAGTTTGAATAGAACTTTGGACCTTGCTGAAAATTATTAAAATAGGGGATGGGGAAGTAGTTCAAGGGTAGAGTGAGAGTGTCTGTCTACTATGCACAAATTCTCTGGTTTAGTCTGCTAAAAATTATTTAAAAGGGGGAAAAATAATTTAATGTACCAAAGTATTAAAATCTAAAACCAGGGGCTAGAGACCTGTTCAGTGGTTAAAGGAGCTTGCTTGCAAGCCTGGCAGGCCAGGTTCAAATCCCCAGTACACATAAACCAGATGCACAAAATGCATATGCATCTGGTGTTCTTTTGCAATAGCAGGAGGCCCTGCAGGCCCATTCCCCCCCTCTCTCTTTCTGCTTGCAAATAAATAAAAATTATTTTAAAAATCTAAAGCCATGAATATCAAATGCATTCATTTATGAAATGTCTAAATCTAACTTCATTAAATATTCTCTTCTATACTTAAAGTTACAGAAATTTAAAGAGAATCACTGTATGCAAATTTATTCTTCTCTCATTGTTAGTTAAGCATTAATATTTGCTTTCAGTCACTCAAACACAAATTACACACACAAATACATCTGTAAAGTGTTCTTAAACTCTGAAGATTTATAGATGGAGGTAATACTTTTTTTCTAGTAACTTAATTTCTCCAGTCCCCCCCAAAATTTTTTTAAAATAAAAAACTTATTTATTGTTAATAATTAGATCCATTATATGAGAAAGTCTTGTGATGGGACCCCCATTTTCCTCTTCCCAGTCCCCAACCCACTAAGAGTCCTATGGGATAGGGGGTTATGAATTGTACAAGCAGTAGCCTCTGTGTATGTGTGTGTGTTATTGTTAAGGGGGCAATGTCTCTGGATATTCTCCCCCACTATGGCTCTTACAATCTTTTCACCATCACCCCCTTTCTGCTCAGTTCCCTGAGTCATGCTGGGTGAGTTTTAAGTCAGCTTTACAGTTGAGATCTTAAGAGTCTCTGGATTTCTGCTTTGGACTAAATTGGGTATCCTTGGTGTCTGTTTCCATTACCCTTTCATAGGCTATGAGTTACTGTGGAGGTAGTTCTCTTGATCATTTCGCCACTTCCTCAAATAAAATTTCTAAGTAGCAAATATATTTCAGGAAACAAGAAATGCTCTTATAAAACAAATTTTATATAAAGACACAAATAAGGAAATCATTGATTTTGCTCTCAAATGTAAAATCATTACTGAGTTTTTTAATATCACATTTGATATAAATTATAATTTACAAAATAACTGTTTTCCATCCATGTGGCTTTAAAAATAAACATGACAGGGCTGGAGGGATGGCTTAGCAATTAAGGTGCTTTTGCTTGTCTGCAAAGCCTAACAACCCGAGTTCAATTCCCTAATACCCATGTAAAGCCAGATGTACAAAGGGGGTACATGTGTCTGGAGTTCAGGCCCTAGTGCGCCCAATTCTCTCTATGACTCTCTCTGTTTCTGTCTGCTTGCAAATGAATAAAAATATTTTAAAAAATGACATATCCCAGTGCTTTAGTATTACGCTAACCAGCATTTCCTTCAGGTATTAATTTAAATACATATAAGCTGTCTTAATAAGTTTTATAACCTCCTCTGGTAAAATACCAAATAGGTATTTTCTTCCTTTTTTTTTTTTTTTTCCGAGGTAGGGTCTCGCTTTAGCTCAGGCTGACCTGGAATTCACTGGAGTCTCAGGCTGGCCTCGAACTCACAGCAATTCTACCGAGTGCTGGGATTAAAGGAGTGCGCCACCATGCTCTTTTTTTGTTTTTTGAGGTAGCGTCTTGCTCTAGAGCCCAGGCTGACCTGGAACTCATAGTGATCCTCCTACCTTTGCCTCCCAAGTGCTGTGATTAAAGGTGCACACCACTACACCCAGCTCTAGACAGAGTTTCCTAAGGCCTTGGGAAGATATAATACTCTAAGAAACCTGGCGACCTGCATTATCTTAATACCAGAAGGGAGAGTGACAGCCAAATTGGCTGGTTGCTCTGAATGCCAGAAGTTACACTCTCCAGCCAAGATCCTAAAATTCATCATCATGTTCTCTAACTCAAATGAAAAAGCAAGCTGGGTGTGCACTCAGGAGGCAGAGGTAGGAGGATTCTGTGAGTTCCAGACCAGCCTGGGCTAGAGTGAGATCCTACCTGGAGAAAAGGGGAAAAAAAAAAAAAAGCAGCCATCCACAGAATAAAGAATTGACAAAAATGATGTCAATGGTCTAGAGCGAGAGCAAGACCCTAGCTTGAAAACCAAAAAAAAAAAAAAGTCAAAACTCATCCTTAATTTATAAACACTGGCATTTCCTTGTAAAAATCGTTCCAGATATGCTTGATTAGACCATTCCAAAAATGGCATTTTCACTGTTGACTGCTTACCACCTATTGGTTATATTATACCTACAATCTCCTACTTAAACCCTTCAGGCCAGCAGAAGTATTTTGCAATTTAATTTTTTTTTTCACTTAGAAGTGGGTATAGTGATAGCTTTTACTGAAATGACAGGACAAAAATGTAATAGGGGTGATAGGGATGTGGCTCAGAGATTAAAGGCGCTTGCTTGCAAAGCCTGCCAGCACAGGTTTGATTCCCCAGTACCTACATAAAGCCTGATGCATGATGTATTATATGCATTTGAAGTTTGCTTGCAGTGGCAAGAGGGTACCCATACTCTGTGTGCATTTCTCTCTCTCTCTCTCTCTCTCTCTCTCTCTCTCTCTCTCTCTCTCATAAATAAAAATATCAAAACATGTAATAGGGGTTGATTTCAGAACAATTGGGGGCTTCCTGCGTGGTGCACTGGGATTACAGAAGCCCACCAAAACACCCACTCAGGTGATTCCTTCCTCCAGTCAGCATGCCTACTTAAGATGACTTCGAAGAGAGGCTGAGAAAAGTTAAGTAGAGAGGCAAAACTACATCTGTGAGGTGGCAGCAGAGGAAAGCAGCCAGCCTGGAGCTCCAGAAGGCCAAGGTGAGCAGGCTTAATGAGAAGGAACATCATGGAATCCTCTGATGACCCGGCTTCTGAAATTCCTGCCAAAGGGATCAGCCTCACTCTGGATGAAACAAAGTTGTAAATAGCTCAGATCCAACCCTGGGTTTTGTGTAAGCTAGGCTGGCCTCTAAAATTCATTATCGAAGCAGGGCCCATTTCCAGGCTAGCAGAGTTCCAGAGTCACTGCTTCACACACACCCCCACCCCTTGCCATTAAGATAGCTTGGGTTCTGACCAACATTGCTTCCAGGACTTTGGATCAGACCTGAGCTGTTGTGAAATGGAGTGCCATCCAGCCTCCACCTGAGCTCCTATCTTCCCCTCATGACACAGTGTGTGAATGGTTATATAGCTGGTGATGGCCCAGAATTGAAAGACATTATCTCAAGCAATGCCATCCCACACCTGCAGGCTCTTGTGTCTTCAATCATACTAATCACATTTCAGCAGAACGTTAAGTGGACCTTGTCCAACCTGTGCTGAAACAAGAGCCCATGCCCTTGTGAGGCAGCAGTAAAGTATCTGCTTCATTTGTATCGTGATGAGATTCTCTCCAACACCTGCTGGGTTCTATCCTATCCCACTGGAGTCTGTAGTGAGTGCCAAGTGGTTGACACAGGGGTCTAGGCCAAGCTGGTAGAGCTCATGAGCAGCTCAGAGCTCAACATCTGGACACCGTCTCTCTACGCATGAACAACACTACACAGGAATGGATCACCAGCATCGATTCAGGCATGCTGCTCCAGAAGCACTCAAAGTCCTCTATCCAGAAGGAGGCCACCCTGAGCAACGTGGCTATTGGGCCCTGCCAGCACATCCAGCAGCTGATCATGTGTGATGTTCTTTGTTGGCCATGCTAAAAATGCAGAATTCAAAGTCCAGAAAGAGGCTGCGTGGGCAATGGTTAATTTTGCAACAGGGGCTGTGTAAACCCACTTGTGACAGCTTGTTCACCTTGGAGAGTTAGAGCCACTGATGAGCCAGCTCACTGTCTCAGATGTGAAGACTATTATCATCCTTGATATCATCTCTGATGCCTCCAGGAGGCAGATAAACAGTATTAGAAGGAAAACCATTTCTGCTGCTGAAAGAAAAGCTCGGGGCCTTTACAGCTCCAAGAGAACCATTATCAGATTGGCCAGGCGGCTCTAGATCATTGATATCCACCATCAGATGGGCCAGTGGCTTGGACATTATCGAGGTACACTTGGGTGAAGAACATGACCTCAGTCTTTCCAATCCAGGGGCAAGAGTGTGAATGCATGACGTACTTAAAAGAACAGCATAGCACCACAAGTTCATAACCAACACTAAAGGATTCTTGAGAAGCAGCCCACCTACGGTTTAGGGTACCACAAATATAAGGCTTTTAAAACTTAATAAAATGCTCAAAACTTTCACACATACCAAAAACAAAACAAAACAAAGCTAGCAGGCTAGACTTGGTGGCATATGCCTGGAATCCCAGAACCTAGGACATGGAGGCACAAGGCTCAAGAGTTCAAGGTCATCCTGGGCTACATAGCAAGTTATAAGCCAGACTGAACTACAAGATATCCTATTGTCTCAATATAACAAAAATATACCAACAACAAAAAGAAATTTTCATTTAGTAATATCTCTATAGGGAAGTATACTGTACAAATGTTAACTTTGATAGGAAAATGATATAAACAGACAATAAAATCAGGCTTACATTACAGTTCCGAGTAGGTCATATTTTGCCTCCCAAATGAGTTAGGAGAAAAAAAGTTTAATTTTCACAACTTCCTGAATTCCAAAATTTCACAGAAGGGATTAAAGACCTAATGTTGAGATGTTTTAAGTAGATTTTTATGAGAATATTTAAATGTCCCCTTTAAGTATAAATAGTAAAGCAGGGAATTATGTCTGACCAGGGATGGCTGATGTAATAGAGGAATCAATCCTATACAACTTTCAAACATCCTTCGGCCATTGGACAAGAAAAATCAGAGTGTGTTTGAGGGAATTTTTGTTGTGTATAGCTTGTTTGTTTTGCACAATATTTTAATTTTTAATTATAAATACCCAATAAATTAAGAGAAGACTGTTTTCTTTTGTTTGAAATTTTTACCTAGCATTGTGTGTGTCATCAAATCTTGCTACAAATAGCTATGCCTCTCCTAACTGTAATTTAGTTGGCAATATAACATGCCTGAATCAAATCTGCATGTGTAGCAACTGCATTCATGGTAGGTGTATGTCCAGGGACAAGCATCTATAAGCAATGACTCCTAACTGAACACAGGGTTCTTAATGACTAAACGTTAGAATCCGGGCCCATGCCATTGCTCTAAACAAGTCATAGCAGAATCAGAACACTTCAGTGTATTTGCCGTTTCATTGTTTCTGAGGCAGTTTGTGCACAATGCAATGGACAGGTCTTAGAGCATACAATTACAGTGGAGTGACAAACACCCCAATCAAGACAGGATGTTTCTATTACCAGAAAGTTCCTTCACACCTTCCCACACAGAGGCATTCACTTTTCATATCTCATAAGACAACTTGGCTTTCAAACTTCATACAATCAGAATCACACAATGTGTATTCTATGGTGCCTGCCTGAACTGAACACAATGGTTCTGAGGCTCATCCATGCTGTACATAGCTACGGAGTGGTACCTCCTGCAATCTGTTATCTTTCAGTTACTGTATTAGTTTATATTTTTATTATCTTTGTTATTTTTCCTGTTCATGAACAGTTGAACTGTTTTTATTTGGTGACTATATAAGTTGCTTTCAACATATTTTGCAGACATGTTTTTATTCTCTGAGGCAGATACCCAGGGATAGAACTAATGTAGGCATAATATTTAATTTTAGAAGAATGGGCCTCAATATTTTTCAAGTTATCCAAGTAAGGCCAATATGCAGCCCAAAACTACTTAGTAACATTTTTAATGAGACCATAGCAAGGTACTCTGTTGTTAACAGAATTCTGTTAGATACTCTTTGTTCTAGTCAGTAGGAAAGTAGGTTGCTTTTTCCTTTTTGTAACCCTGTATGTGGTTTCAAAATTTAAAGTGCCAATGAACTTCATTTCAAATAATAAAGAATAACGTGTATCTCAGTTAACCTATACTGATCTCACTCTCCAATGGAGATTCAGTTTGTATCTTCCAGAATGCAGCGAGAGAATGCAACCAACCCTACCAATGAACCTCAGGCTGATAGCTGACATCCTGGCAAGAGATGAGCCACACCAGACCTACTTTGGAGGATCCATATGGAACCCCGCAGGGAATGGCAGGATAAACAAGAGACCCATAACCACAGCCAATCAGTCAACACAGGATAAGCCAGACAAGACACCAACGATTTTCAACACAATCTAAAGCAGAAGTACAGAGACCCCTAAGTTCTCAACAATAAAGCAGCCTTAATACTCACCCACCATGACTCAGGGAACTGAGCGGAAGAGGGGGCAGAAAGATTGTAAGAGCCATGGTGGGGGAGAACTCCCAGAGACATCGCCCCCTTCAGTAACATCACACTAAGGCGGGTGGAACCAGGGTGACTACTAGGCTATCCATAATCCTCTACCCTATGGACTGATAGTCCACGGAGGAGGATATCAAGCTGATTAGGGATAGGAAAGAGGGGCACTGGGGAACTGGGGATAACAACTCATTATTTGTTCATTAAATTTATCTCATTATGGATAATAAAAAAATAATAAAGAATATATATCTATTCTGGACTTTGCACTGCTGTAACAAAATGCCTGAGATTATAAAGAGATTTACCCGAGCTCAAGAGCTGTGTGTGTGTGTTCTTATTTGCTTGAGACAGAGTCTTGGTGTATAGCAGAAGGTCTCAAGCTGCAATCTTCTGTCTCAGCCACTTGAGCACTGAGATTATAGCATGTACTACCACACAAAGCTCAGGTCAGTTTTGAAGGCTCAAAGTCCAAGTAGTAGGATACAATTAAGTAGAAAGTAAGGGTGTAAATACATGTGGACACACATCTGCAAAGTAAACCTATGAGTGATATTTTATCCAAAATGTGTAATGTGGGATAATTATCATTAGATACTAAATTTTTAAGTATGATTATTTTTCAATACTGAGGTATTATTTCATAATTTTCATTTTTCATTTAAATAAGATGAAAGGTCTACAAAAATTACAAAAGATTAAGTATTACATTTTTATGATTCTAGGGTTCAAACTCAGGGCCTCATGAATGCCAGGCAAACTATATACCCTCGGCCGAAGAATATATTCATGTAAATAGTTATGGTGACTAAGTCTGCTGAATTATTCACTGTGTCTCTCCAAAGAACCTCAAATCACACACGTTTTGTAGTTCTACTTTAATCTTTCAAAATTACACAATTCATTTAGCTAAATACCATCAACAATGAAATTATTTTCTTAGTATTGTTCTTTTATTCACTTAAATATTCATGAGACATTTATTGTGTATGTAATGTTTCAGAGAACAGTGAAATTTTTTGCCCTGGGAAGCTTATATTCTAATGCAAGACAGACACACAAGAGACAAGATAAATAAAATACTAAATAAGGATAAGTTGTCACAGAAGGTGAGCAACCATCAGAACAAGCATTCTCCTCATGGTCCAACTTTATTTGCATCTGACAAGGATGTTTATGAAGAAAGTTAAACTAAAAGTTTCCACTGGCCTGTCACTGGTATTTAGCCCCTACTTATAATCCAACTACTGCCCAACACATTTTTTATTTGATTAGTAACTTCATAAAATCCATGTTTTAACATAATAGGACAGCAAGAATCAGAACTCAGAGCTGGCCATTCTAGCACAGAGGGAGGCTATACTTGGCTACATAGAGAATTGCAGGTCACACGGGCCTATAGGAGACGGTCTTTAAAAAGTAAAGACTCAGGGCTGGGAGATAGTTCAGCAGTTAAAGGCACTTGCTTGCAAAGCCTGACAAGCTGGGTTCAATTTCCCAGTACCCATGTAAAGCCAAATGCATAGAGTGGTGTGTCTGGACTTTGCAGCAGCACTAGGCCCTGATGGGCTCATACATTCTCATTGCCCCCCCCTTTTTTCTTTCCCTCTCTATCTTCTCTCTCCTTCTCTCCTTCCCTCCCTCCCTCTCTCCCTCTAGTAAATAAAAACATTTATAAAACTAAATGCTTCATTATATTTTGGATAGGAACCTACAATAGTTAAAAGACATTAGTTGAAAAACATGGTTAAATTCAAGTAAAGTCTTTTATTCTACTACAAACACTTGTCAATTTTAACTCAGTTGGCCCCAGATATAAAAAACAAAACCTGAGATCAATGGCAGTAAAGCCTGAAAGCACTCTAGATAATCTAACTGAGGCAGCCACCAGTCTTTCATAATAGGGATCTAGAAGCTGATCTGATACTCTGTTTCTGAAAAATGCTTTACAAGAACACCAATTGGAAAGGAGGGCTCCTAAGGTCCGCTACCAGTGTGGGCAGCTGGGACATTTCAAGAGAAACTGTCGCCAGAGGAGATCTCCACCTGGGCTCTGTCCTTTATGCCAAGGACAAGGCAAGGGAGGCCAATGGAGGGACAACTGTCCCCAAAGGCAGAGACCTGCAAGGCCAGAGGATACCTCACAAATGGTCTGAATGAACTAAAGGGGTCCAAGTCTTCCCTCGGGCTTCCTTCATCACCTCCAGGAGATGGTGATACCTCCCCCTAGCCACTAGAGCCTCTACACCAGTCTTAACCTTGACTCTTGGACAGCTCTCTTCCCAGTGACTGTGGCAGACATTTCTGACAAGCCCAAGACCAGACACTTCTCCATCCATGCCTCAGTTATAACTAGGGAGAATTACTTTTCTCCCATGCCTCTCAGTTATTTTGTCAAAAATCCCCCCTCTCTTAGAGTGAGACCTCTTAATTAAACCAGACGCTTTCATTCTCCTGGCCCCTGAGCCAATGTTATACTTACCGCTAATGGAAGGAAATATTAATTCTAAAGTCTGGGCCACTGAGGGAAAAATCAGTCCAGCTAAAGACAGCCAAATATGTACAAGGTTTCTCACAAAGACATAGGCTCCTATCAAAAAGCTTCCTAACTTGAAACTCTTTTTCAAACAAACAGGTAGGTTTCCTAATAGGCTTTGATTCTGTCTTTTGTTGTTTTGTTTTGTTTTTTGTTTTTTGAGGTAGGGTCTTGCTCTAGTCCAGGCTGACCTGGAATTCACTATGTAGGCCACCGCCTTAGGCTTAGATTCGGATTTTCCTCACCAAGCTTCCACTTAAATGCCTGCCTGTTCCAGTGAGACAAAATCATTTTCTGCTGCCTCAAACTGTTATATTTTTTCCATTTCTAAGTGTTTTTCTCAGGGACAAAGAGAAAGACCCTCATATAGATGGCAACGAGACACCCGACTGGCTCACGGGTTTGTTGCTTGGGCCCTACAGTAGTGCCCCTTCTGAGGAAGGGGTACACCAACACCCCTATTCAGCTGGAAGAAGTGCAGAGTGGCCTGCATGATCTGCTTCCTCTAATAGCAGTTAAGAGTTTCCTCACAGGATGGGGGAATGAAGGAAAACAGGGGGAAGCTAACTTATTTAGGCAGTTTCTGTCAGAGACTGAGGCACTCCTCTACAGTGCCCCTGCTGTCCCCAGGCGTGGGTGGACTCGAGGATCCATCCTCTAGGTTTATGAGCCCATCTGATCTTTCCCCTACCCACCTCTAAAGGTGGCAGCCCTGCAATGTGCCGCCTCTCTTGCCCTCTTGGCTCTCTTCACTTCCTGGGACCCTCGCTCCCAGCTCTCATCCTATATGGCCTGGACCCCACCATTCCCACTCAGCAGCCTGGCCTCATAATCCTAGCCTCTCCACTTGTCTCTGCTTTATGATTTTCCCTAATTACATATATCCACCAGGTGTGTATTACACTCTGCACCTGTAGGTGTCCTCGCTAACTTCCCTAGCCTTCCTCCATGGTGGATGCCATGGGCGCTCCTCTTCTAGCTCACTCACTTTGTTCTCTGACTTCCCTCCATGGGAAATCAGAGATTGAACACCAATGAGTCCTTCTCCTGGATGCTACCTTCCACTGTTCACAGCCCTCTGACCTTTCCTCAGAGCTCTCCAGGTGTTCAGTCCTAGCCATTCTGCTCGGCCCAGCTTTAGATTATTTTCCTAGTTACATACATCCACCCCGTGTCTCCACACTCTGGACCTATCATTTGGCTGCTTTCACTAACATTCCCCTTGGTGTCCCTCCATGGGAAAGCCCTGAGTCTCTCTCTAAGTCTCCCTACACTCGCTCCTAGACTTCACTGTCCATGTGTTCACAGCCCCTCGAATCTTTCCTCAGAGCTTCCCGGGTGTTCTGGGCCACTCTGATCCTTCCCTGGAAACCTCCGTTTCTTCTAGCTCTCCCCACGCCTAGCTTAGTCCAGTTTCTCCCTAAACTTCCTTCTGTCTTAAATATGGCTTCCACATAAAAGTGTGTTCTGACTTTCCTTCTCTGATCCCAATTCCCTTTATCACAATTTGTGATTTCTCCCCAAATAAACAATAATTCATAATTTTAAAAAACTGAAAAAGCACATTAACATGTCCTTATAATCATCTTCCCTGAGTTTTTATACATTTTTATCCTAGTTTATTTAAGCAAAAAAATGCCTTGAAACAGGTCTATGAGATACAGAATATGTGTTGTAAAGTCACTGTCAGTAACACTGTCCACTTATATGAAAGCAAATTCACATTTTAGAATCCAATTCAAAGAAAATCTTTTTTTCCTCTGGAGAATTTTAATATATTTTATTATTTAGAGTAAAACAAAACAAAAACCTTGGCACCAAGGAAGCTTTGCAGAGTCTGATATCCTACCACAGCAAATGTTAAATTACTTTAAAATTATCTCTTCATTTTTTTCTTGAATCTTGTTTTCTATTAATCATGTATCCACATCCTTTTAAAAAGCACGTAAAGGGGCTGGAGAGATGGCTCAGCAGTTAAAGCACTTGGCCTGCAAAGCCTAATAAGCTGAGTTCAATTCCCCAGTACCCATGAAAAGCCAGATGCACAAAGTGGCGCATGCATCTGGAGACTGCTTGCAGCATTTGGAGGCCCTGGCATGCCCATTCTGTCTTCTTTTTTTTTTAATATTTTATTTATTCATTTTTAAGCAGAGAGATACAGAGAGAGAGAACACCAGGGCCACCAACTTGTGGGTATGGCTTATATGGGACCTGGGGAATTGAACCCAGGGCCCTAGGCACTAGAAGCAAGTGCCTTAACCGCTGAGCCATCTCCCCAGCCCTGTGTGTCTTCTATCTCTCTCTGCTTATAAGTAAATAAATAAAAATATTTTAAAAGGCACCTCAAATCTTATTTTTGAGGAAAGATAGAATAATAATCAACCCTTGCCAAAATAAGGTGAACATATGTGAATCCTATTTTAAATAATCCTAACATACATAAAGAATTTCTCATAAAACTGTTCTTGCCACATGTGATGGCACATGCCTTTAATCCCAGCACTTGGGAGGCAGAGCTAGGACAATCACTGTGAATTTGAGGCCACCCTGAGACTACACAGTGAATTCTAGGTCAGTCTGGGCTAACACAAAACCCTATCTCAAAAACAAACAAAACCAAACCTGTCCTTGATGTATCATTTTAAAACCTCCCTAGAAACAATAAAAAATAAAAAAGCACCACAGCAAACTACACAAGTTAGCAGAAGAAACCATGCATCCTGCTGCCCACACACTCCCCTGAAACATTTATGGCCCTGGGTTTCTTCCTTCAGCAGAACAACTCTGTTGCCTTCCTTCCATGTGAACAGGTAAACAAGCTGGTGGTATAGCCACATCATGGAACACGACTCTTCTATTAAAAAAAAAAAAAAACCTAACCATAATGTAAAACAAAAACTTTGATGACTCTCTAGAGCACACAAGTAAGTTCTAGAATTACAGAGACTACTATATGATTCCATTTATATAACACTTGTGAAAAGACAGAATGAAGGGAGGATGGGAGGAAGTGGGTCTGGCAGTAATAAAGGACAACAGGAATACTTATTGTGACAGAGCAATTCTGTATCTTTACTATCAAGATAAATATGATACTGTGGTTCTGCAAGGAAAGCTGAATGAAAGATAGCCAAGTACTATCTCTTAAACCTACAATTGTATCGATACAAAAAAAAATCTTATTTCCAAAGATAAATTAGAAATGAAACATAAACTGGGAGGAGAGGAGACTTAAAATGTTTGTTCTTGGGGCTAGAGACATGGCTCAGCGGTTAAGGAGCTTGCTTGCAAAGCTCAAAGTCCTGGATTTGATTCCCCAGTACGCACGTAAAGCCAGATGCACAAAGTGGCCCATGTATGTGGAGTTCATTTACAGTGACTAGAGGCCCTTGCATGCCCATTCATATTCTCTCCCCCCACACACACTTAATAAAAAATGTGTTTAAAAATGTTTACTCTAACTTAAAAAAGGAAAGGTAACCAAATTATCTAGAAACATTTAGAAAATACAAAATGGTTTAAACATTAAGTGGCTAAGTTTGTTTAAGTTCTAAAGTCAAATGATAAAATCTATAGAAAGAAAAGAACGGGGCTTGAGAGATGATAGCTCAGGTGGTAAAGTGCTTGCCTCTCAAGGATGAGGACTTGATTCTGATTCCCAGCAGGGCAGGAGTGGCATCTTGCCTGTAATCCCAGCTCTCAAGAGGCAGAGACAGGGAATGACTGGAACAGAAGATCCTCAGGGCAAACTGGCTAGCTAGACTAACCAAATTACCAAGCTCTGTGTTCAAGTGAGACACCTTAGCTCAGTAAATAAGGTGAAGAAAAATCAAGGGAGACACCTGACATCAGCTAGCTTCTGGTCTCTAGTGTGCCCACACAGAGAACATGTATATACATATGCCTACATACATGTGGCAAAAAAGAAAAAAATATGCCCATCACTGGTGGAAAGAATATCAAAGTTGTGGTACATGGTTACACTATGGAATTCTGCTCAGTTGAATGGAAAAATGACAATGAAATTTTTAAAAAAGTGGACAGACTTGGGATCATACTTAGCTAACTCACAAGAACAGAGACAATTGCCGCATATTCTCCATCATATGTGGATCCTAACCAGGTTAAGCTTAAACATTAAGCAAACCTGAGAGGCAGAGAGAACCGTGGACAACCCAATTCCACCACCAAGACATGGGATTATTGGCTGACATCCAGGTAGGAGATGAACAACCCCTAACCAATCATCTAGGGCCCAAATGAAACCTATGAGAAAGTGGTGAGATTAAACAAGAGACCTACCACCACAGCAAGTCAGATAACACATGAAAGGTCAATAGAGAAAGACACCAACAATACCCAACAGAACCCAAAGCAGAAGTCCAGAGTCTCATAAGATCTTAATAAAGCAGACTTAAAACTCACCCAGCATGACTCAGGGAACTGAGCGGAAGAGGGGGCAGAAAGATTGTAAGAGTCATGGTGGGGGACAACATCCAGAGACATCACCCCCCTCAGCAACAACACACAAAGAAAAATAATCTGGCTACCTCTTATATAATTCATAACCCCTTAACCCATGGACTGATCCACCAAGGAGGGCCCCCAGTGGGTTGGGAACAGGGAGGAGGGAAATTGGGGTACCACCACAAGATTTACTCATACAGTGTATCTAATTATTGACAATAAAGATAATAAAAAGAAAAAGAGAGGCTCAACATCACTAGTCATTAGGGAAATGGAAATCAAAACCAAACTGAAACAGCATCTCAGGCTCATTAGGATGGCTACCATCAAAGAAACAGACTATTAGTGTTAGTGAGCCTGTGGAGAAAATGGACCGTGTGCACTGTTGGAGAGAATGTTAAATAGCACAGCTGTTGTCCAAAATATATAGCAGTCCTCAAAAATTAAACATACAATTACCACATGATCCTGAAATCTACTTCTGAGTATATGCCTTAAAGAAAGCAGTGTCTCAAAGAAATACCTGCACACCCACATGCATAGCAACATTATTCATAATAGATAAAATGTGAGGCCAACCTGTGTCCATCCAAAAATGAATATTATTCAGCCTTCAAAAGGAAGGAAACACTAATATAAGTTACATTGTGGAAGAACCTTGAGGACAGTGTGCTGAGTTACTTATCAAGTAAAGAAAAATAATAGAGACAGAAAGGTAAAGAGTGTTGAATGAGGGGTAAGGGATGGGGTGAGGGGAATGGCATAAGCATGAGGATAAACCATATTAGGTTCAAAACTATAAAATCCTTACGAGCATACTGTAACCTATTGATAAAGTAGTCAGTGTCGCCTGTCAAGAGGGGCCATGAGTAGTAGGGGAGATAGTCTAAGCCTGTGAATAATTAGATCAGTCTGACAACCCCTGGTTCCAACCACTGGTTCCTTCCCTCACTGAGCTGTTGACCAATCATGAATTTCCAACAACAAGACAGAATTCTGTCAAAGTCAAATTCTGTCAAATTCTTGAGTGCTCTCCCCAGGCCTGAGGCAAAACCCTGTTACTGAAGAAACCACAGACTGCATCGATCAGCATCAAGAAACCCTTCAACGTCTGGAATGGTATCCAGTCCCCAGAAGGCAGTTAGTGTAGTGCTGGAAGGCACTGCACAGGCTGCCAGGGGAAACTGATCAACGACAGCTGGAGTAAACAGAGAGGATTGACACGAAACACAATCTGCGGCCATGAGTAGGCTGACCACACCTCCTACTGGGAGGGAACAGTGAACCAACAAAGGAGCACTTGTGTAATGGAGGAGCCTGGGCCTGGGGGAGACAATCAACAGCTTTCAAATTCGACCAATTTTCCACTTAGTGAGGGGGACCCCTTGTCTGGAACTAGGGATTCAGGGCGATAGGCACCAGATCCCGTACTTTTGGGCTCCCAAAACAAGATGCACTATGGGAGCGAGTGACAGGGAGACTACTAAAAATAGAATCCAGGTAATCCAGAATTGTGTATATTTGTTAACCTACACTGATCTCACTCTCCGATGGAGATTGTGTTTGTATTTTTCAGGATGCAGCAAGAGAGCTGGGGCCCATCTAACCCTACCAACCGACCGTAGGCCAATAGCTGAGATTCTGGCAAGAGAGGAGCCACCACAGTCATATCGTGGAGGATCCAAATGGAACCCCGCAGAGAATGATGGGATGAACAAGGGGCCCACAGCCACAGCCATTCAATCAACACAGGATAAGCCAGTAAAACAGAAACCAAAGATTTCGACACAAAGACCCCTAAGCTCACAACCTTAAAGCAGCCTTAATACTCATCCACCACGACTCAGGGAACTATGCGGAAGAGGGGGCAGAAAGATTGTAAGAGCCGTGGTGGGGGAGATTATCCAGAGACATGGCCAGGAGAACCTGGCTGAATACTAGGCTATCCATGGTCCCCTGTCACAAGGACTGATCCAGACGACCCATGGAGGAGGTTATCCAGTGAAGGGGGGAGGGGAGGGCAGCGGGGAATTGGCGATAACAACTCATTGTTTGCCCACTAAATGTTGTAACTCATTATGGACAATAAATTAAAAAAAAGAAGAAAAGAAAAAAAAAGAAAGGTAAAAAGTGTTTGGCAGGGTTTGGGGAATGGGAAGTTATTGTTTAATAAGAAGTCCCAGTTTTACAAAACAGTTCTGGAGCTGGACAAAGGAGACAGTTGTACAATAATATGTGCTTCAGGCTAAGGAAGCTGCACATTTAAAAGTGATCACTAAAAGTGATCATTAAGAGTGAGCATAATGGGACATGCCTGCAATCCTAGCACTTGAAGAGGATCAGGAATTCAAAGTCATTTTCAGCAACAAAGACAAGTTCAAGACTGGCTTGGGCTACATAAGACCCTGGTTCAAAAAGCCAATCAAAGCCGGGCGTGGTGGCGCACGCCTTTAATCCCAGCACTCAGGAGGCAGAGGTAGGAGGATCACCATGAGTTCGAGGCCACCCTGAGACTACATAGTGAATTCCAGGTCAGCCTGGGCTAGAGTGAGACCGTACCTTGAAAAACAAAACAAAACAAACAAAAAAACAAATCAAGGTATCTCTCAGCTTGAAAATGAATAAATAAAATATTAAAAAAAAAAAAAAGAAAAGGAAGGCGGCTTATCCAAACTGAACTATTTTTCTAAGTCAGTTACACTGACACAGGAATATACAGAAAATAACATCCCAAGAAAAATGCCCTTTTTGAACTGTTTGTGTATGTATATGTATTCGAGAGCACAGACACCAGGCATACCATGTGGAGGACAAGCTTTCCACCTTGTGCTGAGGACAAGGGTTCTTGTTCCCTTTTCTGTACACCACACAGCTTGGGAGGAGGAGATGTTCTCCTGTCTCCCCTCCCGTCTCAATATGAGAGGGCTGGAGTTATAGCTGCTCACCACTTAGTCTAGTTTTGTTTTTAAAATTGATATCTTTATTGTCCAAAATTAGATACATTGTATCATCAAAGATTATGCTGGTATCCCCATTTTCCTCCTCCCTGTCCCCAATACACTGGGTATCCTCCTCCATGGGCACACTGGATCAGTCCATGGGTTAGGGGGTTATGGATAGTACAGGAGGCAGCCAGGTCCCCCCCCCCTCGTATGTTGTTGCTAAGGGTTTTTATGTGGTTCTGGGGATTTGAACCCAAGTCACCATCATGCCTGTGCAGCAAGCACTCTACCCACTGAGTTATCTCTCCAGATGGAACATAAATTTCACTTACATCAAATCATCTATGAAATTCATCAGGAAAAGGTTAAGCTCATTGTGGTAGTTTTGAATAGATGTCCCCCAATAGAATTTATTATAATTGTGTTTATCATAATTGTGAATTGTTTCCAGCCTTCTGGCTAGAGGAGGTGTCACTTTGGTCTGACCTCCTGGGGTCTTGCCCTGAGGTATTTCTAAATTGGATGCAAAATTTTAGGGATACATATGCAAAACAGCATCTGGAACCCAAGCCTGGCAGTCCTGCTGTTTTGTGAATTACAGAGTTACAGTGTGCTTGCTTGCTTGAGGTGTTGGTGGTGGGTTTCTCTCTCTGCTCAGATCTGTGAAAGGGGGCCAGCCTTTTTCTTTAACTTCCCCTGGGTCTGTTACTTCAATAAATACTTTCCTCCCCAAAATTGTGCCTGGTTTGGAGATTCATCCCAGCAGCTTGTGGCTGACTACGATACTCATGATCAATAAAACATGTAAACTGACTAACACGAAGATATAAGTAGTTTTAAAAAGGTCTATGGCAAAACAGTACTTTATAAATAAATCACATTGAGATCAAGTGAGACCAAATAACTGCCATTTAATCTCATATTTTATATACTTATTACTTAAATTACTGTATTTCAAAGAAAATGTTTATAATTAGTGTTCTGGGGTTTTAGGGGAACAGAGTCTCATGTTAGCCCAGGCTAACCTCAGATTTCCCATGTAGCTGAGGATGGTCTTCAGCTCCTAATTTTCCACTTACCTCTCAAGTGCTGGGATTACAGGTGTGCATCACCACACCTAGCTAAAATTAGTTTTTCTTTTATTTTTTTAAGTTTTTGGATTTTCAAGGTATGTTCACACTCTAGCCCAGGCTGACCTGGAATTCACTATGTAGTCTCAGGGTGGCCACAAACTCACAGCAATCCTCCTACCTCTGCCTCACAAGTGCTGGGATTAAAGGTGTGTGCCACCAAGACCAGCTAAAATTAGTATTTTTTAAAAATCAATAGAAAGAGTTGTGAAGAAATAAAGTTCAAGAGGTGCTTCTCAAGTGACTGAAATTATCTTCAAGGGACAGGTAAGGGGAAGAAGATTAGAAGGAACCAGCTTTTCCTGGAAGAACCAATCCAGGGGTCATTGCTTCTCTACTAAAGAGTATTAGAGTTCAGTAACTTTCCTTTCCCCTTCTCTTTGTCATAGCTGGACAAAGCTAGAGAACAGCATCAATACCAATTCCCTTTCCCTGTAATGGAGATTATTCTAATCAGACTGCTATCCTATTGTTAAGGGATTATATAAAGAAGAAAAAAATAAGGAATGGTTTTTGTCGTTAAAAGGTGAGCTATGGACACAAAATGTCTGTGCATTCATGACCTCACAAAGGCCATCTGAACCTGCACCAGAGCTTCACACAACGGGCCCATCAAAGGACAGCTAGAGGGACGAGTAGAGAAGAAGGGGATGGGGGACAAAAGAAAGTGATGAGAGGGGTTATAATCAAATTAATTGTGTGAATGGATAAAAACTGTCAATAGAAAGTTTGTTTTTGAAAGATGAGTTATTGCCAGGTGTGACAGTGGCTTGTGCAAGCCTGTAGTCACAGCACTTGGCAGGCAGAGACAGAAGGATGGGAAATGTCAAGCCAGCCTGGGTTATACAATGACACTGTCTTCCCCACACCAAAAAGAAAACAACGGATTATGAAATAACAATTGTCCTTATAAGTACTTGTTAGTATATATTGAATTAAATCATAAAGTGTTAGAATTAAATCATGAGATATTAGTCAATTAACAATAAAAGGGCTCTTTTTTGTGGCGCCTCTTAGGAAGGCAACTGTACCAAGATGAAGCTGAGTATCCCCTTCCCAGCCACTGCCCTGCATGCAACTGAACACTTGTGAGTGCACAGCCATGGAAGTAGCTGCCAACACTCTAGGTGAAGAATGAAGGGTTATGTGGTCCGAATCAGTGGTGGGAATGGCAAACAAGGTTTTCCCATGGCAGAGTTTGCTACTGAGTTGCATTCCTGTTAGACTAAGGAGGACTGGATAGAGAAAGCAGAAATCTATTCAAGGATGCATAGTGGATGCCAATCCAAGTGGTCTCAGCTTGGTTAGTGTTAGGGGGAAAATAAAGGAGAGAAGGATATTGCTGGACTAACATACTACTATGTTGTCAGCTGGCAGAATCCTCAAACTTTTCAGTCTTTCTTAAGAAGATCATATTCATCAATATGTTGTCAGAAAGAGGAAGCCCAACAATGGTAAGAAGTGTAGGACCAAAGCCTCTGAGATTCGGCACAGACTAAACTAAGGAAGAGGCTGCAGAATGTGCTAAACTTTTGGCCAAGAGAATGAAGGAAACTAAGACAATACTTTCAGGGATCATTTCTATTGTCGGAGAATGAAGGAAACCAACCAAAAAACACGAGGAACAGAAAGGAAGAAGACAAAGGCTGTCCAGGCTGCAAGGTTTTACTTCCAAGTCTGCGTCTAGGGCTGGAGATACAGCTCTTCATGGTTTAAGGTGCTTGCTTGCAAAGCCTGATGGCCTGGGTTCAATTCCCCAGGTCTGAGTCTAGTTAAAAATAAGAATTTTGAAGAGTAACAAATAAATGATCAGACTTTGGAGAACAAAAGGTACCATTACTAATAAATTTATAATTATACACCTAGAAAGTACAAGCATATCAACTAAAAAAATCTATTCAAAATTGTGTGTGTGTGTGTGTGTGTGTGTGTGTGTGTGTGTGTGTGTGTGTGTGTGATATTGGGAATCAGATTAGGGCCTCATGCATGCTAGGCAAGTGTTCTACCACTGAGCTACACCCTAGCCCTTAATCAGGCATTTCTAATGTCCTAAAGTTTTATAGAGTAATAAGTCAAAAACATGAATGAGTCACTGCTTCTCTTGATTTAAGTAACCAGAAAAGTAGAAAATTGATAGGACCTAGATGTAGCTTAGTGGTAAGAGCTTTTGTCTAGCATGCCCAAGGCTCTAGGTTCAAGCCCCACTAATACAAAACAAGTAAGATAAAAGAACTGCTAAAGGTAGTATTCATTTCAAGGGACAATATTGGGAAATGGCTTTCAGTATGCTGGTAACAGGTATCCAACAGTATCTACTATACATAGGCCTCCTAACCTATAGTTAACACCAAAACAATGAGTCAGATTTATGACATCACGACACTTGCAGAACACCCAAAGGATCCAAGTGACACTGCCAAGACACCTTTCCTACAAACCTAAGAGAAGGTCTAGTCACAAAAAACTACCTTTGTATAGCTCTTATACCATTTCCAAAATCTCTAGGCACAGAAAAGTCAAACTGGTCACTCTATGACAGTCTTATCAAAAGGGAGATTCATTTTTAAATTACAAGGTTGTTTGCACAGGTCCCGACTCAAATATGCTGGGTCACTCCCCACCTCGATACCAGAGTCTGAAATTGACCTCTGGTTTGAAATTCCAAAGACACCATTATCAAGACGGATACATGCTCCAAACTTTGGAATGATATAAACAATTGAATTTCAACACCAATAACACAACTGCATCAAAAACACTGTATTTGTAGTAAAACAAAACCATTGTCTCCATAAGGCTCTTGTCCAAGGTCAACAATAAAAGTGCTGCATTCAGACTGGGACTAGCGCTCAGTAAGAGCACTTACCCACCATGTGCAAGGTCCGGAATCTATTCTTCTCTTAGCCCAAAGCCTGAGGATTCCTAGAATTCATTCTCAACACAGAAAAACAACAGCCAAGTACTGAATTTTTTCTATTCACCTTTTACAGAGAAACCTGAAATTACTGAAGAATAACTCATCTACTGTACTTCACTACAAAATTAAAGCCTTTCTAATCCTTCAGAAAATACTTCAGAAATTTATAACTATACAGACTTCTAGTTTAAAATGTCTAAAAATGTGTTCCTAATTATACTCACTCAAACACCCCAAAAAGAAAAGGAAAAAAATAAAAAAAAAAAAAAAGCAGGGGAAGAAAACGAGTTGTCACTGTCAGACATCATTTACAAACAAATACCAGGCAAAAAAAAAAACAAAACAAACAAGCGAACAAAAAATCTAAAAGGAGCAGTACTTGGTGTTAAACCCTCAGATCAGGCAAACCCTAGAATGAATGACAGGCTTCTCTAATCCCTACTGCTCGTGGAACATGGGAGCTGAGGCAAGAAGACCAAATGTTCAAGCCGGGGCTAGAGTGACCTAGGCACTAAATCTAACCCCTAGTAAGGCAAAAGATATCAATAATAAAAAAAGGTCTACACACTGGGAGGCCTGGGACAGCAACACTCCTAGAGCAAGGAACACAAGTTCCCAGACACTGGTTCCTATTTTCCTTTAAAAATATAACCAAAGAAAGCAGCAGGTAAGTTTAGAACATCTTTAAAGTATAGGCTTACTCACAATAAAACCAAGAATGAAAAATAAGCCAGCTAGAAGGGGTTCTCAGTGACCAAATCAAGGTGTGAGGGCTGGCAATGCAGCTCAATAGGAAAGGACTTCCCTGGCATGTTCAAGGCCCTGGGTTCAATCACATTTTTAAAAGGAGGGGTGCTGGGGAGATGGCTCAGTGGATAAAACTTGTTGGTCAAGTCAGAATACACAGACTCCATGTAGGAACTAGAAGCTGTCTGGACATCTGCAATCCCCGCAGGCTGACATGCAATGTGAGGTAGAAAAAGAATTTCCTAGAGAGTTTGGAAGCTTGGACAAGCTCAATGAGCACAGCAAAGAACAGTGAGAACTAGAGACATTGAGACTATAGACAGTGAGAACTAGTGAGTTCGAGACCACCCTGAGACTACATAGTGAATTCCAGGTCAGCCTGGGCTACAGTGAGACCCTATGGGGGAGGGAGGCAGAAGTGAGATTCATGTTAACTAATTTTGATAGTTATGATGTCATTATGTATGAGAGGAGAATGTCCTTATAAGAAATAAACATGGAAGCACTTGAGGCTGATGGAGCATCAGATGGGCAATGTACTGTTAAATAATTCAGGGAAGAAGTAATGTCAACTTTTATGTGTATCTGCACTGTCTCAAGAAGTAAAACTAGGGCTAAGGACATAGCTCAGTTGGGTAAAATTGCTTGCCTAACATGCCTTGGGTTCAATGCTCAATACCACCTACCTGGGAGCACTGCAGGACTATAATTCCAGCATCTAAGAATCAGGATCAAGAGTAGCCTGGACTATGTGAGACCCTGTCTCAAAACCTACAAACAGCAAGTACTTTGAGAATTCCAAGTAGATATGTATATGGAGGGGGTAGTTTCCCCTTCTCCAGTTTCAGTTGTCTGAGGTCAAAAACAGTATACCAGAAGGATGGTGGAGGGAGAGTGGTATAATGCCTATGTAGACACTGGCCTATCTTCAGCAGATCTGGCAGCTTTGGAGTCAGGACTCAGCAAACCTGGGCTCTGTCCCCACCAGGCTCTTAAAACTCCTAAGGACTCTTTCCCTGGAGACACCTGCTGGCTCACAAAGGGCACCTAAAGGGTTCACAATTCTCATAAATGGAATTGGAAAGGCTACCTAAAATAGGGAGTGCCAGGTACCAGAGAGATGGCTCACTGGCTAAAGGTGATTGCTGGCAAAGCCTGACAGCCCAAGTTCGAATCCCTAGTACCCACATAAAGCCCGGTGCACAAAGTAGTGCATGCTTCTGGAGTTTGTTTGCAGTGGCAAGAGGCCCTGGTGTACCCAAACTCCTTCTCTCCCTGACTCTTTCTGTCTCTCTCTTTTAAATAAAAAAAAAAAAATCAATGATTTAACAACAGCCAAAAAAGGAATGCCACTATTCCCTCATTGTGTGTCTGGAGGCTGGTGGGGAGGGGGAAGATATAGTTAGGAACTTTGAGTCACCTCAGTCCCTCACCTGTGGCATGGGTGATGGGAAGGTACCTGCTCTTGGAGGCTCTCAGGCACGAAGTGGTGACTACACTACATGGCTGTTGCACTCCTCCTCCAACCCCAAGAGCTGGTGATTTGATATAAAACAAGATACCAGGCAATGCTGGTAGCCTCTATGGCACACACTTATAGGAAAGAAAGGTCACCTAGTCCCACAAAGGACATCTGATGAGCCTATCCAAATGACAGACAATTAAATCTCCATTCTCTAGTAGACTTCCCTTCACTATTCTAAAAGTGGGGTCTGTACCAGGCATTTCTGAAGAAGGAAAATTGTCTCAATACATAACATTTGGCAGTGGAGCTATGAGCTGAAATCACAGAGAATCAACCATAGACAAGCCAGAGTTGTCCATCTAGGGTGCTTAGCATTCATTTCCAGGTTAGAGTCCATCATGCCTCGGAAGGCATGCATGAGGCAAGGCAGCTAGTCACATTGCTTCCACAATCAGGAATCAGAGAGTGATAAATGCTCCCAAAAAATATTTGATAGAAAATTCCAGAAACAAAGGGCTAGAGAGATGGCTTAGCAGTTAAAGGCACTTGCCTGAAAAGCCTGATGGCCCAGGTTCAACTTCCCAGTACCCATGTAAGCCAGATGCACAAAGTAGAGCATGAAGATAAAAAGAAGAGAAAGCCCACTGCTTAAACAGGACAAGTCATCTCCACCATACCAGCCAGGGCTCAGGAGATGTTGCAGAGGAAGTGGCAGAAAGAGTGTTAGTGCTGATAGCCAGAGAAGTTTCTCTCTATGGAGATGGCGGTAGACACTGAGGAAACTCAAAGCTCATCAAAGCTGAAATTAAGAGGTTACTGAGAACTCAATATTCAAGGAAATATCTTTACCATGCCCTTCAAGGCTCAGGAACATTGCAGAAGACAGGGCAAAAAGAATTTAAGAACCACATAAGAGAAAGGAGTACTTTGGGTCACCGTCCTCTGGACATGAGCTGACTTGTATGTTCATCATGAGCTCCCCAACAATACCTACCCAACTCTGAGTCCACCAACATTTTGACATAGAGGATGGAGAAGGACAAAAAAATGAGATATGAAAACAAAAGAAGGAATAGAGGCAGGGGAGAGAGGACAAGAAGAGAGGATGAGTTCACCAGGTCCGCCTGGGCTAGAGTGAGACCCTACCTTGGGGCGAAAAAAAAATTTGAGTTTTGTTAGCAAGAAGGATTAGGAGAACTGTGTCTAGGCAGCTAATACTATAGCTCTCTGTACTGTTCACAGCACTACTGAAACAGGAAGCTATCTCCTGAAGGACAGGAATCACCTGTGGCCGAAAGTCAAGCTATCCACATATCCTAAGGGTGAAACCCACTGGTTAACTATTCTCCCCTTTCTTCTTCTAAGCAATTACCAAAGCAACAATAAGTACTCACTTGGGCTGAGAAAATAGGCCTAAATGCCCAATAAAGTACAAGTTTCTCCACTACAAAAACAAATCTAATATCATATCTGAAGAAAAGCCAAAAGCATAGCAGATATAACAAGCACAATAAAATCAAATTTCAAGTACAAAACAAAAGACAATATTAAAATAATAATCAGTAACTCTGGTATTCTAGGATACATGTAGATCAAAATAGAGCTAAAAAATGAGTATATAAAAAAGTTCTTAGAAACTCTATTCCAAAAACAAGTAACAAAGAACTGAAAACCAAGGAAGTGAGCTCAAAGATTAAGCCTCAAGATTCTCCCACAACACAATGCCAAAACTTTTGTCTTTTTTTTTAAATTAAAGGAAGTAATGAAAGCTCCAAAAGTCTTAATAGGCACCTAAGTGCCCAAAGTGCAGGTGACAGGCTCTTAAAGTCCAAAGCCTCTGGTCCTCAAGTTTTCAAGTTTAAAACTATTTTCTTAACAACACTGAGAAGTAACTTTTCCTTTCTCCTTTACATTCAAAGTCAGGGCTATCAATGCCACCCAGATTTGTTACTATATTTGATATTATTATATACTCCAGGTTTGTTCTGATTTGGCTTTTTTGAGACAACGTTTCATTCACTCTGTATCCAAGACTGGCTCTCCAGCTCCAGATCCTCTGGCCTCAGCCTCCTGAGTGCTGGGGTTACAGGTTTTACCACCATGTACAGCCTGTTTTTCTTGTCAATGCTACTTCTCCTAAGAGCATTTTGATGGTTATGGCTCCTCAAAATCCATAGTCCCAGAACTCAGCAAGCTGAGGTGTGAGAACTGCCACAAGATCAAAGCCTGCTTTGTCTGTCTACCTACTAGGTTCCAGGCTAGCCTGAACTTCAAGGTAAAACTGTCTCAAAGGTCTTTAATGAAACAAAATAACTAAAAAAAAACTAGAGCCAGATATAGTGGCCCACACCTTTAATCCCAGCACTCTAGAGGCTGATGTATGAGAGTCTCTATAATCTATAAATTCCAGGCCAGCCTGGGCGAGAGTGAAATCTTGCCTCAAAAATAAAATAAAAAAAGGCAAAAGATTTTTCAAAAGTAAAAGAAACAAAAGGGTTTTAAGGTAACACAATGAAAAATTCATTGGCATAATTTCATATTCAGCAAATCAGTAAACTACTACTTGTCAAATTTTGGTGTAACAGATACTTATTAAATTTTTACCCATGATCTTAGCCAAAAGGCCAAGAAATAATTGCTTATCAAATTTTTATATCACAGACACCAATGATTTTTGACACAACCTAAAACAGAAGTACAGAGACCCCTAAATTCTCAACAATAAAGTAGCCTTAATCCTCACCCACCATGACTCAGGGAACTGAGCGGAAGAGGGGGCGGAAAGACTGTGAGAGCCTTGGTGGGGAGAATATCCAGAGACATGGCCCCCCTCAGTAACAACATACTAGGGCCGGTGGAACTGGGCTGACTCCTAGGCTATCCATGGTTCCCTGTTCCCAAGGACTGATCCAGAATGTCCATGGAGGAGGGTATCCAGCTGATTGGGGAAGAGGGACATTGGGGAACTGGGGATAACAACTCATTGTTTGCCCATTAAATAATGTAACTCATTATGGACAAAAAATTAATTTAAAAAATTTATATCAAAGAGTACTCATAAGTATTTTTTAATTTATTTGTATATAGAGACGAGAGACAGAGGCAAGAGAAAGAGAAAGAGAGAGCAAGAGAATATGAATGAATGAGAACAAGCACACCAGGGTCTCTGGCCACTGCAAACAAACTCCAGATGTATATACCACTTTGTGCATCTGGCATTATGTAAATACTGGGGAATTGAACCCCGGTCATCAGGCTTTGCAGGGAAAGGCCTTAACTGCTGAAACATCTCTCCAGCCCCCTAAACAGTATTTGAAAACATCCCTCCTCTTTCAGGCACCTATCTGCATAGGGCTGGATCTTCTTCATAAATTTCAACTAAATCAACATATTGCAACAGATGGAAGGAGCTGACATGAGATTTGAGCTGCTTCCCTTTAAGCCCAACATAAGTAACTTGCAGAAATGAAATATTATCACTCTTTTTGCTCTATTCCAGTCAGCCTTCCATATCTGTGGGTTCCATAGCCATGGATTCAGCTAAGTTGAAAACATTAAGGAAAAAAGCCACATCTATACTGAACATGCACAGTTTTCTTTCTAGTCATCATGTCTTAATACAGTATAACACTTAGTGTTTACTTCAGCTTGGGTCTTATAAGTAATCTAAAGATGATTTAAAGTCTTATCAGGCAGATGGGCTTAGGTAACAGGCAAACACTGTGACATCTTATGTAAGGGACTTGCATATCCACGAAATCGGGTGTTGGAGGTGGAGCTAGAACAATCTTCCATGAAAATTAACTATTTATTTTGGAAAATAGTTATATTTTTACTAAAGCCATGTTAACATGTAATGGTTGGTTACTGTTGAGTTTTCAAATATGTTTTAATTTCTTATAGAATAAAAATATATAACACACAAACCCAAACTCTCAGGGGTTCTTAATAATTTTTAAGTATTAAGGGAGTCTAAAACCAAAATGTCAGATATGATTTTATGGCTATTTTCTCATAATTTTATCATATAACAAAGTGACTCCTCCAAAAGGCAAATAAAATGTATAAAGCCTGTCCCAAAGTAAATCATCCAGACTATTCTACAATTAGTCTCTGAGTTGACAATGGTTCAACTTATGACTGTCTCACACACAATGGTGAGAAAAGGATGTCCACTCAATAGAATCTATACTTCAAATGTTGACCACCCCTCTATCAACAGTCCAAAGCATGGCACTTCCAGGAGCCACAGGAAAGGACCAAGGATAAACAATATTCTAAAGTGTACTGGGCTGTCAGAGCTTTTTGGATACAGGTATGTAATAAATGGCATGAACTATTCAACACTTCATTACAAGCTTTACATTAGATGACTTTGCCAAAGTTCAGAATCATTAAGTGTTCTGAGCACAGTGGAGGTGGCCTAGGCTAAGCCATCATGTTCAGCAGGTTGGGTGTATTAAATACATTCTTAATTTACTTCCACTCGGATGGGCGTATAAACTGTAATCCAGTCATGAGTTGAGAAGAATCTGTACTTTCTAAGTTATTCAGTCTACTTTCCATTTTACTATTCCCTCATTGTAATACTCCTTGGTCTGAATTTCATGGTGCTGTTAATGTGATTTCTCAATCCTTCTAGCATACCAAAAGCCAAGATATAGCTCACTATGTACAAAAACCAATGGGCTTTGCATAAGGATGCCCCTGCAAATGAAGTCCACAGGGTTTATTATACCTACTTTGCTTACATATTTTCTAGTTCTTTTTCACTACATAATGTACCTAATTAATAGATGGGTAAATGACCTCCAGATAAGTAAAGCTTTATCTTATCAAGCTAAGTTTTAGATAGTCTTATGTTTATTGCCTCACATGCCAAGGCCTTCATCCAATGGCGTCTGGAACACAATGCGAAGTAGCAAGAATGCAGTTACAGAACAAAACAGGAACATTACCAGGTGTCCCCCACAAACAAATGTATGTGTTCTGGGTAATCGATCCTCAGCTGATGGCAGTTTGGATTTTACAAACGCGATGGAGCTGTGTTGTTGGGGGCAGACTTTTGGGGATTATAAGCCAGCTTCCCCTTGCCAGTATTTGGCACACCTTCCTGCCATTGTTTGCAGTGCTGTGGCAGAGGTAATGTCCACCCCTCTGCTCATGCCATCGTTTTCCCTGCCAGGATAGTTTCCCCTTGTAAGCCAAATAAACCCATTCCTCCACAAGCTGCTTTTGTTTGGGTTCTTTCTGCACAGCAACTAGAAAGCTGACTGCAACAGTTTTGGTACCAGAGAGCAGGGTCATCTGTTGCTGCTAGAACCCTGATTCTGTGGCTTTGGCATTTTGGAATTGATATGCAGGAGGAATATGGACAGATTGGAAACCTCGTCCTAAGAGGTGACTTGCAGTGCTGTAAGTACAGCATGAAGGACCATTCTGGTCAGAGTTGGAAGACCTGAATGCAATAAGACTGTGAGGTTTGGCTTACCAGGGGGAGAAAGAACTTTGTCAGGACTGTGCCAGAAGCAGTTTGTGTGAGAGGCTTGCTGCGTTCTGCCTGCCTGTGTCCTGAGAACCTGTGCAGGGTTGCTTTACGTAAAGATGGACTGGTGTGAGCAGATGGAGATGGCACAGAAAGAAAGATCTTTGGGTCGAAACTGCTACCTGTTCAGCTACAATTGTTTAGAGAGATGACAGCCATTGAGATTGGGCCAGTTGGTCTGTATTGGGACAACAGGAAGAATGTGGACTCTTTGAAAAGTAAGGGGCCTGAATTCTCTGTTCCCCCCTGGATTAACAAGTTGGTAGCCCACCTGGTTCTGTGGAATAGAACAAATGCAAGAAGAGAGGGTCTTTGGATTTGCAACACAGTTTTGTTTTTGAAAAATGGCCATCAGCAATGTGAAGCAGGTATACTAGGTTGCCTGCATGGAGCCTGATGGAGCCATGAAGATGAACTGTGGGTTACAATGAAGACCCAATAACATGCCAGGACTATGGATGGCTGCCAAGGCGAGATGCCAGCACGGATGAAGTTTTCTGGGACTGTGAGTAGCCAAGCTGGAGGGGCAGAATCGGATCTACAAGAGACTTGTTATTAGTTAGAATCACTGAACTTAGAGTTAGAGATTGATGTTGCCCTGCTTGTTTTAAATCTTGTATTGGTTCAATCTGTTTTTGCTGTGCCTCATGTTTTGCAGTGTGAATGTTCTGTGCCATTATATGTTTATTTTTGGTATTATGGCTCGATTGAAAGCTGTGGGGACTTAAGAGTTGAGCTGAACACATTGTATTTACATCATGTATGATTATTAGTTTGTGAGGGCCAGGGATGGACTGTCATGGTTTGATCCAGGTGACCCTCAAACAAATGAACGTGTTCTGGGTAATCAATCCTCAGCTGATGGCAGTTTGGATTTTCTAAACCCGATGGAGCTGTGTTGTTGGGGGAGGACTTTGGGGGGTTATAAGCCAGCTTCCCCTTGCCAGTATTTGGCATACCTTCCTGCCACTGTTTGCAGTTCTGTGGCAGAGGTGATGTCCACCCTCTGCTCATGCCATCGTTTTCCCTGCCAGGATGGAGTTTCCCCTTGAGTCCATAAGCCAAATAAACCCATTCCTCCACAAGCCTCTTTTATTGGGTTCTTTCTGTGCAGCAACTAGAAAGCTGACTGCAACAATATGTAACAGTGTAAAGACTGATTTCAGGGGTTCTGAGGACAAAGAAAATGAGGAAACAAAGTATAGAAACAAAACAGTACACTACTGAATATTAAAATACTGACATATACACTGAGTTGGAATGCAAAACACAGTCAGAATTAGATGAGGCTAATCAGATAAATTTTTCTACAGCATGTTTAGAGGAATTTTTGGGTGATAAATGGACTAATGAAGTCTGGAAAAGAGGAAAGGCAAAAATATAGTTAAATTATTGGTAAAGATGGAAAAATAAGTTAAAACAAAACTAACAAAAAAATAGAAAACTAAAGCTAGATTTTTAAAGTTAGGAACCAAGCACAAAGGAAAAAGATAAAATATAACTATGAAAAATGAGAATATTATAAAGAGCTAGTAAGTACCCAGAAACAGAAAATAATAATGCAAGGGGAAAATAGAATGCAGGAATTATGAACTAATTTCCTTGGTTAAATCAAAAGCAGGCATTACAGAACATAATTCATATGTACATTTTTATGGCAAGAACAAATAACATGCATTCAAGGACTGAACAATCTATTATGAACAGTTAAGTAAGCATAATATATGCTGTCAAGAAAGGAAAATTGAAAGACAATTCTTAAAGGGTTATAACACTGGATTCCAAGAATAAACAAATAAGCATGCAACAGAGAGGTGGATGAACAAGACAAAGAGAATGAAAATACACACAACAAAATAAGGGAATTTAAAGAGACTCTGGGTAGCAGTTATAAGGAATAAAATTAGTCTTCTATCCAACATCACTGTCATTCTATATAATCTCAAATATTTTTAGTACTGCTATAATAGATTTCTGTAACAAAAGCAGCTTAAATTCTAAGTCACATTATCTGTAAGCCATTATTTCAAATAAATGCCTAAATAAGTACCCAATTTTCTGAAATTTCAGTGTTTCCTAGCATAGTGCTTACTACAAATAACTCAGTATCAATGTCTAATTTCAGAGATTTATCAGTGATATATGTGAGATGTCTCTATTACTACTACTTAGTTAAGAAGCAGTACATGATGACCCTGTCTCCATATTTTAACCTTGTCAACTTTTATACATGAAGTTCACAACAGCCTAATCAAATGGCAAGGCACAATACTCAAGTCAGGTGAAGTTCCAAAAACTCATGATGACTTTTAATAACACTCCTCAAAGCAACATAAGAAAACACTTTGGAAGCACTCTGTCAATGAAATCTAAAACACATGACAGCAATGAGGGTATAAAAATATTTTAACTGGTTATTCTTTTTAACCTCTTTACAAACCTTTGTCACATTTTAAACAGGACTTTAAAAATACTTAGTTTGACAATAATATAACACTTAAAATTCAGTAAATTATTTCAGTGCTAAAGTACCTTAACTTTCAGTAAACCAAAAAGTAAATAACGCCTGGTAGAGAGAGGAGGGAAAGGGACTCAGGTGAACCAAAGCCAACACCTCCCTTTTAAAAAGTTGTAATCTAACCATATTATTACTACTCTGTCCTCAAGGAAAAAAATCATGAACTACTTCTTACAGTGGGGAGTTTAAGTAGTCATGATCAAGTGCTGTGATACCTTCTACAAAATGTACTAATGCAGAGAGGTGGCTCTGAAAAGTGCTAATTCTCTGTGAAAGACTTGCTCTATGAAGGCTTGGTTGCTCTGAGGCCAAGTAGAAGCCATAAAAGGAAGCTGAAGTTCAATGTCATTTATTTTGTTCCCCTCTTCCAGATGCCCAAGAATAACCTCTTCTGCTGCCTAGTGATATGCTCCCAAATCGTAAAGCACACCACTTAGGCACTTTAAATTCGTTGATAAAGCTAGTTTGACTTGACAGGAATTACTTGAGGGTTCACAAATCTGACCAATTTTTAAAAAAAGTAAATAAAAACGAAACAAAAACTCCAGAGACCAGGCTCAAATAACAAAACAATGTGTAGTAATAGTTAAAGACCCTCTTTTTAAAATGTGCTTAATAAAAATGAAGTAGCAAAGAGCAGGCTGTCAAGTAATTTGGTTCCCTGTTACTAAAACCTACCTTTTCTCTTTCAACTAAATAATTACTTTGGTAGCATTTGACTCAACATCAATTAAAGACAAACCTAACCAGTAGACCATATTTATTTTAATACGCCTCTACCGAAGCACTGGGGGGGGGGGGGAACCAAATTTGAAAAGATACAGACTAAAACAGCAGGGTGGAGGGGGGGGTTGGCTGCAAGCAAAACTCTCTCCCAGCGGACAACCACCACCGGTGGTTCCGTCCCTGACTGTGACTGGTGGAATGCTAGCCATGCTTCGCGCATTCCTGTCCGCACAGCACAGCCCCTTCCCTTCTCAGGATCAGGCAGAACCTGACAAGAACCAGATGGGCCGACCCGAAACTGTGAAGGCCACTGGTTTAAAAGCACAGCTTTTGATCACAGACGGATTGATTGGATTGCCACGAAAAGCGTCTTGGGCGTTGTACTTCCCTCCCGATGGAACCTGTCCTGGGCTGCATGGAAGTCCTCCCAAATCCACCGCATCCCCACGTCCTGGGAGCTGCTTTCTTTCTTGTAAGCCATACTCCTCTCTAGCCAACCTTTTCGACCTCTTCTTTTATATATAGAAGTACCTTTTTATTTTGTGCTCCCCCAAGGGTTCAAGGAGTCTAGCAAGATTCCCTCCCACCAAGGAACCCCAAAAGAACACATTCGCTACAAGCTGGTCCAGGACCCGTCTAGAAGACCAACCCAGGACGGCGACTTAAGAAATATCATTAAATACATAGAATAAAGAAATGTATCCATAAGTGTCTCAACCAAAAGAAAAAAAAATCTCCACATACGATTCACACACACACACACACAATATGCACACACAGAAAAACGACCGTGCCAGCCATCTGGATCACCCAAACTTTCTCCCAAAGCAAAACAAACAAACAAAAAAAAAAACCCAAAATAAACATATAAAAAAGTTTCCAGGCTCAGCCACTTAAATCCCCACGGCACAGGTTCCGGAAGACGAGACGACTCGTGGACCTGGAATCTGAACAAAGAGCCTGTAACACCGTCTTCCGATCGCCCCAAAACTTTCCGTCCCCCCGCATTCTTCCAACCTCGTCGGTAAACCGGCCCAGACGGCGAGGAAGGTGCAAAAAAAAAAAAAAAAAAAAAAAGGAAAGGAGAAAAAAAAATCGGTTTTACTTTTCAAGCTCCCCGTCCGGCGACCGTCCCGGGGAGAGGCAAGAATTCGGGGTACCGTGAAAAAAACTCCACCCCAACAAGAGCGAAGCCCCACGGGAGCGCGGGCGGACTCGGCGGCCCGCTTACCTTCCGGTGGGCGCGGGGTCAGGGCCGCTCCGTCCAGGCTCGGCTTGACATGACGGTCGGTCACGGACCCCCGGAACACGAGTGGGCCGCGGCTTCCCGGTGATCGAGTTTTGGGCAGAAGAAGGAAAATTTAAAGAAAGTAATAAAAAATAAACTTTTCACTCGTGACACCGCCCGGAATTGCCGTGCGAAAGTCACTTCCTGCCTCGGCGGCGGCGGCGGAGGCGGCGCGGGACGGAGCGCGGCACGGCTCGGCTCGGTGGGGGAACCCGGAAAAGCACGGCGGGGCGGGGCGGACGGAGGGACCGAGGGACGCAGGGAGGGACGGAGGGAAGGACCCCCGGCGGCTGGGGAGGCAGAGGACGCGGCGGCCGCCCCGGGGCGCTCGCTCGTTCGCACCGGGAAGCCGCGGCCGCGCTAGGCCGCCGCCCCCACAGCCGGGCGGCCCGGGTATTGTCTCCCGAGAGCGCGGACGGCGTCCTTCGCTGGCCGCCGCGGAGGGGCCGCGGGGCAGGCTCGGAGGCGGGCCGTCCGTCCGTCCGTCCGTGTCCACTGGCCCCCTCGGGGCTCCCGCCTTCACGCCGCCGTCCCTCTTTCCCTCCTTCCTTCCTCAACGGCCCGATCTCTCCCCCGGAGCTCGCTCGCGGCGGAGACAGAGTCTGCGTCGTCGTCGTCGCCGCCGCCGCCGCGCCACCTTCACTCGAGCGAACGAACGAGCGAGGGGGGAGGAGGGAGAGCAGAGAAAGGCGGAGGAACCGGGGCTGAGGCGGAGGGAGGTGCCCGCCTCGCAGGCCCGGCGGCCCGAGGGAGAGGGAGGGAGGGAAGGAGGAAGGGAAGGAGGGAGGGCAGCGGCTGCACCGGGCGACGGCCGCGGGGCCCGCGGAGGAGACGGGGGCGTGGCCTGGAGGAGGGGAGGGGCTCGCGGAGGAGACGGGGGCGTGGCTTGGAGGAGGGGAGGGGCCGCGGAGGAGACGGGGCGGGGCTCGGGTGAGGGGCGTGGTCCGCGGTGGAGACGGGGGCGGGGCAGCCTCCCTCCCCTCCGCGGCGCCCACCGCCGTCAACCGGGCCTCAGGCCGGCTGGAGCCTGGGTGCGCGCGCGGGGGACGACGCGGGCCGAGGTGAGGCAGGGCTGGACGGCGGGGGAAGACCCCGCTCCGGCCCCTGGGCGTCCTCGGGGTCCCCTCCGGGTCCGCGTAGGCCCCCCCCAGCCGTGCCGGAGCTGCCCGTCGCCCGTCCAGCCTCAGGGGTGGGAGGGGGACCCCAGAGCCCGCCGAGGGCCCATGGAGCTCCTTTGTACGACCGTCATTGGTGCAAAGAGGGTGTTGGAGTGCTGCCCCGATCCACGGGCGAGTATCCTTGCAGGAAGCCACGGAGGGCGACGGTCCTGGATGGGGAAAGACAAAGAGGGGGGAAATGGCCCGCGAAATTGCCTCGACATAGCGCCTTTGTTCCGAGGAAACCTTGGAGCCCCTGCGAAGCCACCCCGACAGCGGGTTTCCGAGGTTCCTCAGCCTGGCAAGGGCTGGCATTGATGGCAGAGACATGAGCAGAACGTCAACACATATGGCCCGGAATGCCTCAACCATAACATTGCACACTTTTTGCAGTTCAGAGGCGAGGCGTCCTGGCTTTCCCCCAAGCAGAAATGAAGCACAATAACCACCCTCCACCCCCACTCTGTGCACTACTCACAGTGGTGATAATTAGCCTCTGGGTCCCTGAAGCCACTGGTTCAATTCTTACGTCTGTGGTCCAGAGATAATTATAACTACGTTTGAATGTAGCTAGATACCTTACAGATGATTTTTTGGCTTGCATCCCAAGAAAAGGGTTCATGAAATCCACCAAGGAATTCATTACTTCAGTGAGTTCAGAGCCACTGACCAGCACTGGAAATAACTCCAAAGATATTCAAGCCATTTTGAATAGAAGTGGAAGCATTTTTCACTACATCCAGAACTGCTAGAATTAGCCCAGGCATTAGTTCCTTAACACAGAGCAGAAGTCGACTTAACAATAGTTCCAGTGTTTGCTCCAAGCACTGCTAACTGGGAGCTTGGAAATGGCTGGCAGGTATACACCAGTCATACCAAGTTGAGCATTTATTTTATGTGAGCACAGATCTTAACCACTGCACAGAAAGCTAGTGTGTTGTACAGACTACTGAAAAAGGCTTTTTACTCCAATAGGAATAAAAACTGGTTTGAAGCTGATCAGAAAACTAAATAGCATGGCTAAACTCAAAGGATCTATTCTCCGAAAACATCCCAGCATGTAGCTCCCATACCAGTGGGAAATTGGTTGGATCCTGAGATCCTGGTGTTGTATGTTGTTAAGGTTGACTTAAGACCCCATTAAAAGCTGGGCCCATGTCTTTAATTCCAGCACCCAGGAGGCAGAGATGGGAAGATCACCATGAGTTCAAGGCCTGCCTGGGTCTACACAGTGAGTTCCAGGTCAGCCTGGGCTAGAGTGAGACCCTACCTCGAAGGAAAAAAAGAAAAAAAGGCCACATTAAATGTCCTGTTAGGACTGTAGTTCCATGCTAGGGCACTTACCTGGCTAGCATACACAGTGCCCTGCTCTTGACCCCATCATCAAGGGGGGAAGAAATGTGCCACAATAGATTCAAATATACCTACCACCCCAGCCTAAAAGGAACAGACCCCATCTCTAAGCTAAGACCTTCCCTGTTTGATTTAAACTCACACCAAGGACCAGCGTGGCTGAGGACAATCCAGGCTAAGTAAAGTGCCCCGTGACACACCTGAAATTTTGCCTTTAGAGTTTACCCCTCAGAGTTTATTTCTCTAGCAGAAAGCCATAATCCTGGGAAAGGCAATATTTTAAGCCTTAATAGTCATTATACCTAATTCAGCAGCTTGCTTCTGTAAGGCAGCTTTTGATGAAAGGGGAAAGTAGAGATAACGGCTGATGCTGAGTAGATAGAGGAGAGAAATGAGTCTCATTGCTTGGAGCAGTGCAGGGCGAATACAGGAGCAGAGGCAGTGAAGGTTCCCATGTGACTGTTAAGTCTGCTTACTCACACTGAGCATGAGAGTGACACATTCTTTCTTACATCCTTTTGTGTAGCCCAGACAAAACTATGATAACATTGCACATATGCAAAAATTTAAGAAAAATCAAACCAGTCTGTGTGTTTGAGAACTCCCCAAAAAATGAACCTCAAAGCATGAGGTTCTACATGAATGGAAGCCAGGATACACTTGTGTATTTTTGTCAAATGTTTCTTTAATAATCCCTTTATCAAGTATTTCCCAGAAATTCTGTATCTGAAATGACAGCTAAGTGATGGGGTATTCAGTAATCAGAAACAATTGGTCTTTGTTATTCATCTCTATTTAAATCTAACTCAGATGAACAGCACAGAGATAGCCAAGCCTCCACTGTGGGTTACTTACAAGGCATTTCTGTAACATGCTTTGTAGATTAGTTTCCTTTGAAAATCCTCCCACGGGACCTTGAACTAAAGAGGACTGAACTTTTCATTCATGATTAAACGGAAAACCAAGACGGTACCTTAAGCAAGACTACCTTGCTGTGATTCTGTAGTGATTAGATGAAACCCAGGACCACCTTAGAGAGTAAGCTAATGTTTGTTGATAGCAGAGCTCTGTCTTCCCCATTATGATTCCCAAACAGGATTCTCTGTGAAATGCAGGGAATCTTTTCTTTGGGATTCCCCTTCTTAAAGCCAGAGCTGCAGAAAAGAATACTGTTCATTGGAGAAAAGCCACTTTACCTAAAGGACAGTCTTAAGACCGTAAGCATTCTAGGGAATGTACATCAAGTCAATCAGGGAAAAAAAAGGCCCCCAAAGAGAACATTTACACTATTTTAGACGCTTTTAAATTTGTTTGTTTGATTGAGAGAGAAAGAAAGAGGCTGATAGAGAATAGGGAACACCAGGGCCTCTAGCCACCGCAAATGAATTCCAGGTCCATATGCCACCTTGTGCATCTGGTTTTGCATGGGTACTGGGGAATTGAACCCTGGTTCTTAGGCTTTCAGGCAAGCCTTATTTTAAGGCAACCTTAACTGTTGAGCCATCTCTCCAGCCCTACAATATTGTAAAAAGAGACCTGTCATTGCCCCATGCCGGCTGAGCAACTGTGCACAAACACTGGGGAGACCAAGATGGCAGAAGGCAAGGAAAAGGTTCAAACTATCACTCTTTTCTCCTTTTATCAGCCCATGCATTCCCCCCAAAGTTTTCTAAAACCAAACATTCTGGTTTGGTTTTGCATATTAGAGTAGTGTTGAGGAAAAATGAATCTTTAGGCAGGCATGGGGTTAGATTAGAAGCCAGTGTAGAAGCATGAGATGAACTAGGTCAAGTTGCAATGTGTCATGTTTTATTTTGTAAAGAGTTAACTTCCCTCTTTTCACTTCCATTTCAGGCCCTTGATAGAGGGGGCAGGAGGTCAGGGTAACATTTGTGAGAAAGGGATTCTTAAACTCAGAGGTAGTACATTCAGGAACCAGTGTGGATTTTTGCAATACTTAAGAAATAGAGTCAACTCTCCCATGACATGTTTCTACTTTTAAAACATTTTTTATGAGGCCTCTATTCCTTAAGTATTGTATTTTCCTGTACATCCAGACATATGAGAAAGTTTGATTTATAAATTAGGCATAGAAAGAGATTAGCAATAATAATAGAATGATTATAACAATATACGGTAATAAAAGTTATGTGAATGAGGTCTGTCTCTCAAAATGTCTTGTTGTATTGGGGTTGGGGAGATAGTTCAGTGGATATAGTGTTTACACACAAGCATGAGGTCTGAAGTTTAGATCCCCAGTACCCAAGTAAATGTCTGCAGGCATAGCTACCCACCTGTGACCCCAGTGCATGGGAAGCAGAAGAGGGATCCCTGGGGCAAGCTGAATTGCTGTACTAGCTGAATCAGCCAGGTCTAGGTTCAAATGAGATACCCTGCCTCAAGTAAAAGGAAAATGAAAATCAATCAAGGAAGACACCTGATGTCAACTCCACACATCCATGCGCACATGTGTATATGTACACACACATGCACACACACACAAAGACAATTTTGTGATATACTCACTTTCCTTATGATTTAAGATGGTTAAATGCCTCCATGGTGGCAGGTGTGGTGGCACATGCCTGTAATTCCAGCACTGGAGAGGCAGAGGCAGGAGGATTGTTACAAGTTTGAAGCCAACCTGGACTACATAGCAAGTTTCAGGCCAGGTAGGGCTACATAGCAAGATCCTGTCTTTCAAAAATAAAATGCCTTCAGAATAAGCCAAAGTGGTGTTGCACAGCGTCAGTCTATTATGTAAGATGACTTCCTTGATCACAGGCAGTCTGGTTACAAGTGGCTAATGGCTGGGGAATGTATACAGTGTGAAAACACTGGACATATGGATGATCTGTGCCCTGGACAGGGCATTCAAGAATGGCATAAGATCTCATCACACAATCCAGAACAACATGCTATACAGCATGGTCCATTTGGAGAATTTTCCAGCAAATTTTTCAGATCATACTTGGCCACAGGTCACTGAAATTATGCACAGTGAAACTGACTGCAAATAAGGGGAACTGCTGTATATGCTGGACAGCCTTCTTATTCTATCCATTTTGAGAACTCTGAAAGCTAAATTTCTTTCAGTTACCTTGTCTTATATGTGTGGCAAATATAGACAATGCCTGGTGATTATTTGTGTGGCTTCTGAAACAAGACTAAATTAGAAACACCACGGAGTGACTTGTGTCAAGTTTCTGAAAAGCTGCAAACATGAATTTGAGCTCTTTATCTGTGGAACAGGGACTATGCTGTTAACTACTGCATGAATTATTGGGAGGACTGAGAGAAGTAGTGTTGGAAACGTAATTGAACTCAAACATGTCAGCACTTTTAAAGAAACTGATTCTATTGTACCTTGTTCCCATTCTTTCTAAGGCCACTGTAGTTTACCATGCAAACCGGGGCACTTTGAGAGTGAAAGTATCTAATAATTACATAGAGGCAATCTCTGAATTATCCTGGGAGAAGTGAGGCAAATGGTTATCGCTCCTAAGTTCCAACTTTGTTCTGTTATTATCTACTCCCCCTCTCTAATATGAATCATAATCTATTTCTATCATCTTACCATGTGCATATCACTTTGCAAATTGTAGTAATATTAAATCAACAAAAAATTAAGTACTGATAGTAATGTCCTTCCATGCAGGCTTGGCTTCTATGTAAGGCAGAAAAAAAATACCTTTTTTAGGTAACAAAATTACTCTTTTCCTACTCCATGAAATTTTTCCTATGGCATTTTATAAATAATATTTTAAATAATATTTAAATAATGATGTAGCTATGAAAATAACCAATACATAGGTATTAAACATAACTTGAGGTATAACAAGTGGTTATATGCCCTATTACCAAAAAAATTGCTTTTTAGTTAAGCCTTATTTCTATTTCAGAAACAGTAAAGCCTCTCTATATATTGTCAGAGACTACCAAATCATAACTGTAATACTGGATAAATCTCACCTAAGTCTAGTTTAATCAATAATTGGAAAATGATATTTTTCAGTTGGGTCTTAGAAAGTAATTCTAAATATTCTTTAGTAATCTTACTTTCTTACCTTAGAGATAAATTTATTTTCTGTGTAAAAGATAAGTTTTCTTCAAAACTGCTGATCTATGGTGGGGGACAGCATGGTATGAGCAGAGGCTGGACATCACCTCTACCAAACAGGTAGAAAATAGCAGCAGGAGAGTGAGCCATCTAACACTGGCAAGCTAGGGGCTAATAAACCTTAAGATCCACCCCCATCAACACACCTCCTCCAGCAAGGCTTCCCCCAAATTCTCCCAAATTGCTACCAACTGGGGAGTAAGCATTAAGATCACATGAGTTTATGAAGGACACCTGGTACAAACCACCACCGATATTAGCAGCCATCTAGAGATGATTTAAAGGATATGTAAAGGGCTGGTGAGATAACTCAGTGGTTAAGGTACTTCCTTGTAAAGCCTGATGGCCTGGGGTCAATTTCCCCATACCCACATCAAATCAGATGCACAAAGTGGCACATTCATCTGCAGTTTGTTTGCAGTGGCAAGAGGCCCTGGTGCTGCCATTCTCTCTTTTTCTCTCCTTCCAAATAAATAGATTAAATATTTTTAAAAAAAAAAACCTTATATGTAACAGAGCTGGGAGATGTGTCAGCAGTTAAAGGCACTTGCTTGTAAAGCCTGACAGCCTGGGTCCAATTATCCAAAACTCACATAAAGGCAGATGCACAAAGGGACACATACATCTGGCATTCATTTGCAGTGGCAGGAGGTCCTGGTGCACCCATTCTTTTTCCCTTTCTTCTTGCAAATAAATAATCAAATAATAAATGTGTGAGGATGCATGCATGTTGTATGCAAACACTGTGCTATTTTATATAACGGCTTGAGGACACGGGGACTTTGATATTTGCAGATGGTCCTGGAATACATCCCCCATGGGTACAAAGGACAACTGGGCTCATTTCCTCAATATAAGGGTGAACTGGATATCGGAAGCAAATTGTTCTAACACATCAAAAGTGCAGGCAGTGATATAGCAGCAAGCATAGATATCTTCCAGAAGAGCTGCTGCTTAATGAATTTAAGCCCTAAAGGGAATTCAGGCTCCAGTTCCCCAGGCCAATAGAATGTTCTTTGGATGCTGGAGAATCCTATGGGAAGACCCAAAGGGGCAAGTGCGGCGTTGTTGCGGGAAGGGGGTTTGGAGTCTCTGTTTATAATGTGGGCTTTCACCATTCTTCACCATGGGTGGATTTGCTTCCTGTCACTTCTTATAAAGACAACCAATAGAGAAAATGGGAGAGGGAAAAAAGAAAGGCTTAACATCAGCCTTTAAAGACAAGAAGCAGCCTTCCTTTCTGGTGTGTGCCTGCCGCTTGCTGTGGAAATGGGCAAGTTCATGAAGCCCAGGAAGGTGGTGCTGGTCCTGGCTGGGCACTACTTGGACGCAAAGAGGTCGTCATGAAGAACATTGATGATGGTGCCTCAGACCGTCCCTACAGCTATGCTCTGGTGGCTGGCATTCACTGCTATCCACACAAAGTGACAGGTGTCACTGGCAAGAATAAAATTGCCAAAGATTAAAAGATCGAGTCTTTTGTGAAAGTTTATAATCACCTTATGCCCACAAGGTACTCTGTGGATACCCCCTTGGACAAAACTGTTGTCAACAAAGATGTCTTCAGAGACCCAGCTCTGAAAAGGAAGGCCAGGCGGGAAGCCAAGGTCAAGTTTGAGGAGAGATATAAGACCGGTAAGAACAAGTGGTTCTTCCGGAAGGTTCAGTTTTAGATGTATTTTTTCTATCATTAAAAATAAAAAATAAAGAAAGAAAAGAAGCAGACTTAACACTAGGGTTTGAAATAATGAAATCACTTTAAAAGACTAAAATGAGTTTGTTGAAAACAACATATGAGCAGATGGAGAACAAGTTTAAAATCACTAGATAGATCAGTGGAGGGGAAAGTTAATAGTATTAATGGTTAAATTCTCCTGACAGCTAGAGAATGAAGTCCATTTCAATATGCTGTATATATGAAGAGAGAAGTTGAGTTAAAAATTTAAACATAGGACTGGGGAGATAGTGTGTTGACCTCACAAGCATGAGAACCTGAGTTCAACTCCCAATACCCATGCAAATACCTAGCATGCTGGCACATTCCTATAACCCCAGTACTGGGGAAGCAGAGACAGGGGACCCCTGGAGTTCCAGGCCAGTGACAGACCCTGTCTCAAAGAATGCATGTCATTCCTGAAGGAAAAACTCAAGGTTATCTGCTGGCCTCTGAACGCCTGAGCTGAACTCAGATTTTCACACTTGTGAAGCAGAGAGAATAAGGAGAACACCCAAGGTTAAACCTCTCCTCTGACATTCTTTTGTAGTCAGTTTGTTTACAGTAACAAGAGACCCTGTCTCACAGAAGGTGGAGCATGGATACCTCCAAGTTGTCCTCAGACCTCTACATGTGTGCTGTTGTGACCCCCCCCCCACACACACACAAACAAAGCTCCAAATTAGTTAAAAAGAAAGAGCTGGGTGTGATAGCACATGCCTTTAGTCCCAGCACTCAGGAGGTTAAGGTAGGAGGATCGCCATGTGTTCAAGGCCAGCCTGAGACAACATAGAGAATTCCAGGTTAGCCTGGGCTAGAGGGAGACCCTACCTCGAAAAACAAAAGAAAGAAAGAAAGAGATGAAAGAAAGAAAGAAAGAAAGAAGAATGAAAGAAAGAGAGAAGAGAGAGAAGGAGGAAGGAGGGAAGGAAGGAAAGAAGGAAGGAAGAAATGAAGAAAGGTGAAGAAAGAAAAAGAAAACTGCTAAAGCCATTAAATTGTCTGATTTTCCCAGGAATCAATCAAGGTCCTTCTTTACCAGGCTTCTTCGTAGAGAAGCAATGAAATGGAAGGTCACTCTGAAAATGTCCTTGGACCTTAATTTCATGACTCCCAAGTGTCCTTTACAGCAAGTCTTTGACTTCTGAGTCCCCAAACGTCTACAGCTGATATAAATGGCACAGCCTGGCCCTTTATTCGAGTCTCTTCTTGGGTGTATCCCTATCAGTTATCATGCTAGTTAATCGATAACCTGCCTGCACCAGATCACGTAGCCAGGAAGCTACAGAGGTGGAATGTGAACCCAGCCCTGGAGATCACAGCATAAACACCAACTATTCAGCTTTATGTCACCTTTGAACTACTATAAAGACATATACAGGTAGGTTTCCTTCACCATATGTAAGCCAACATGTTCACTTCTAAATCATTACCTAGTCCACATTCTTCTGTTAAATAAAAACAAAAAGAACTTTAATTTCATCTTGAAATACTTCCTGTATCTTCCTCTTCCTGTTCTGTTCCTTCCAAATAAGTTGCCCCTTCCTTCTCTCTCTCTCTTTCTCTTTCCTTCCTTCCTTCCTTCCTTCTTTCTCTTTTCTTCCTATAGGCAATATATGTGCATTGTAGAAAATATAAGGTTTATAAAGTACACAACAAAGGACTAAAACACCCCACCAAGAACAAATAGCTAAAAATAGGTCCCTGCTGATGGTGTTATTCAAGTGCCTCCGTCTAATGGTATAGACTAGGTGATTACAAGGTCTTAGTGCTCATTTCTGAGTTTCAGTGGCAAGTGTCTGTGCTAGATATATAGCTAGAAATATAGAGGGATTGAGCAAAAAAAATGAGCCATTCCAATTTTATATTATAGTTGCTTACTGTTGTAGACAGTTTCACATTGCTGGGATGAACATCCAAACCAGGCACAGTTTAGGGAAGGAAGGAGCTTATTTCAGCTTACAGATCCAAGGGGGGAGTTCTATCAGTGGCAGAAGAAGCAGCTTCCATACATCCAAGCAGAGTGAAACAACCAAATAGCCCATGAAAACCAAAAGCAGCAAGGATGAACTGGCAGCAAGCAGTTGGGACCCCACCAGAGCACAGACTGCTCTGCATACCTTTGGGCTGGAAATCAGATATGAAACCCCAAACGCACCTTAGGGTTAGACCCCAGGATCTGCCCCTAGTGACACCTCCTCCAGACAGGCAGCTGGAGATCCAAGTTGCAAGCTTAATAAAACACCTGAGTCTATGGGGGACATAATTCAAACTACCACACTTACCTTGTTTTTGTTTGTTTGGAGTTTTTTTCTGTTGTTCTTTTGAGACAGGACCTTAGCTCTGTAGTCCAGAGTGGCCTTGAACTCATGACAATCTTCCTGCCTCAGCCTCCTGAGTTCTGAGATAATAGCCCTGTTCTACTAGGCATGGCTCAGTTTCTCACCTTGAAATATTCATTTTCTTTCTTTTTAAAATATGTGTTTTTTCTTTCGACTTCATTTATAATAATCCCACCTTGTTGAACCAAAAGTCATTGCACTGGAACCTTACTGATCATGCTTCTGTATAGACATGTGTGATGTAATGTTAAGTGTGGCTCACAGGATGTTCAGAACTGATTCATTTTGATGTGCCCCTTTCCTTTAGTGTACATAGGACTCACTTGAGGGTTCTCCACCAATATCAGAGGAAGTGGTTTAAAAATCATTACAGGGTCGGAGGATTGCTCAGTGGTTAAGGCATTTCCCTGCAAAGCATAATGACCTGGGTTCGATTCCCTAGTACTCACATAAAGCCAGATGCACAAAGAGGTGTGTGCATCTGGAGTTCATTTGCAGTGCTAAGAGGCCATGGTGTGCCTCCCCTCTGTATCTCTCTGCTTGCAAATAAATAAATAAAATATTTTAATTAAAAAATTTACTACCAATATTTGCATTCACTGACTACCTTTCACCTTCTCACACCACCTCAGTAAAGTCTTTGTGTTCAAGAGTACCAATAGCCCTAAAAGAAGGGATTACGTGTCTCATCTTTTGCTCCAAAGGAAGCCCAAAACTAGACTGCTAACCCGCTGTTTAATCCTCGAACAGACTACAACTTCTTTCAGTGAGAAGCCAGGCTCTGCCAAGAGTAGGGAGGATTGCAGTTTAAACATTACAGGGTCAAGTTCAACATTTGTTCCATTCACAGAACTCCCACTGACATCAATGGGCGTTTTGTGCAGAGTAGAATTTCTGCAGTTAGTTGGTTTCTGCAAGGTCTTCTCTTTGCCAGAGCATATTCCACAAAGAATGTAATAAAGAAAATATATGCAGTACCCCTCCTCTTTTTTTTTAAATAGACCTATTCTTGATGTCAAGAAAATACCATTTACAGAAAAGCATTTTTTCTTAAAGGATACAATTTCTAAGAAAAATAAGCCATCTTGCAGAGAATGTGAAGAGGTCTCTTAGTCGCTCCAGATTATATGTTTGTGGTTTTTGTTTTTGTTTTTGTAGTGTCCTGCTGTTTTATTTTATTTATTATTTTTTTGGAGGTAGGGTCTTGCTCTAGCCCAGGCTGACCTGGAATTCACTATGCAGTCTCAGGCTGACCTTGAACTCACGGCGATCCTCCTTTTTTTGCCTCCTGAGTGCTGGGATTAAAGATATGAGCTAGAACACCCAGCTCTCTCTTTGCAGTTTTTGAGATTGTCTTTTTTACCATTGATGTAAAAAGCAGAATTGAATTTAGCCAACAGCCTTTGGGCCTCAGAAATGAATGGCCTATAATATACCACAATTGATTGATTAAGAACATGGAGCTCTTAAGCTTATGAAAACAAAATATGTTGCTCTTCATATCAATTCACAAATATCCCTAGGTAAATACAGCTTACTAAGTAGGAAAAATGAAGGCCCTGAAACATGTAATTGTTGGAAGAATAGACACCCCAGACCAATGACCCCTACAATGTAGCTTTGTTGTTGCTGCATGATATCATAGAACCAGGAAAAATTAATAAAATCTCTTAATAAGGAAGTCAATTTATAATTAGTTCATTGTGTGACATAATTTTAGAGATCTTGTAGTTAGATATATTAGGTTTTTCTTTTTTTGGACAGTATTATCTGATTAACATTATCACTTTAAGAAATTATATTTTAATTTATACCTCAAGTGAATTCCAGTATCTAGAAACATATATAAGGCTGTCTTTGATTTTAATGATTTTAAAAGAAAATCTGCCATTTAAAAAGTATTTTATTTATTTATTTGCAAGGAGAGAGAGAGGGAGAGGGAGAGGGAGAGAGCAAGAGAAAGAGAGACAGAGAGAATGTGCATACCAGGGCCTCTAACCTATGTAAATGAACTCCAGATCTCCAGATTCATGAGCCACTTTGTGCATCTGGCTTTATGTGGGTATTGGGAACTCAAACCTGGCCATTAGGATTTGTAGGCAAATTCCTCAACTGTTGAGCCATCTCTCCAGCCCCAAATCTGCTGTTTTTTTAATAAGACAAGAATATCCTCTAGATTAGAAAAAAAGAAGAAGAATATCTTCTAGATTCTCTGGATTTACAAAGCTGGTTATGTTTTGCTTAGTTTTCAGAAATATTTTTAAACAGATTGGATTCCAAACTCCATTAGTTTTCTCTAAAAAGCTTTGGCATAATTCATTCATATTTCACACAAGGGAGATGTTCCTGTTTTGAAAGCAGCAATCTGTAATTCTAGCAGTTGAGAGGCTGAGGCAGAAGGCTCATGAATTTGAGGCCACCCTAAGTTACACTAAGACTCTATTCTGTGGGGTGGAGAAAGAAAAAGAAAAGAAAACGTGGGGAAGAATTAAAACCAATAGAGACAAAGCCAAACAAACAGGCACACACACTGGTGAAGCCAGCACTTCACTTTCTGTTATCACCAGACATTTCCTGATTGCAACAGTTTACAGTGACTGCCAGTTCCCTGGGCAGGCACCATACTTCCTAGGTCACCATGTCAGGTCTCTCAGAGAATCATGAAATCTCCAGCTACTGTTAACTGATGGTCTGCTCAATCAGTGAAAATTTCTGAGGATTTCAACTCAGCATCACACACCATCAGTATGTATAGTGTCTGTTATAGACCTAGTGCCAAGCTGAGCATTTCACATGTGAAATCTCTGTCATTTAAGATGGGCTGAGGAGATGGGTCAGCGGGTAAAATCACTTGTTGGGCAAGCATGAGGACCTGAGTTTGATCCTCAATATTTATGTAAAAAGCCAGATGTGGCCACACATGTCTGTAATCCCAGAACTGAAGGGGGTGGAGAGAGGAGGATCACTAGAGCTCCCTGGTCAGCAGGTCTCACCAGAGGGGAGTTCCAGGTTCCACAGATACTCTGCTCAGGGAAATAAGCAGAGTATTATTTCTAATAATTTGTTATTGGAAAAACAATAAAGGAAACTACCCACTATCCTCCTCTGGTTTCTACACTACGTGCATATGGGGTGTACATATCTGCACACAAGTGAATATAACACATACACATACATACAAATCAAAGTCATTTAAGGGATATCAGGTTATAACATTCTAGAAAAATCTACAATATACATGACAGCTTCAAGAGGAATTAGTTGATCCATGGGTCTGGCCTGAGAATCAGAAAAATGCCTACTTATGAGTAAACATGATTCGTTTGTGACCATCAATTATTTTGTGACCTTTTGAGTTGGGTTCTGACACTAGATATGCGAGGTTATTAAGGTTGGTGTGGCAGTTTTTAAATATGTTCACTAATTCCTTGGTATTATTCTCACCAAGATGTGTAACCTATAAAGCTTAAAAAATGGGCTGGCTTTTCATTCTGCTTGCGTTAACGACACTCTGTGACTTCCCCTTCAAGGAATACAGGTCCAACTTTGATGACTGGAATGCTTGCTCTATTTGCTTTTTAAATTTTTATTTTAAAGTATTTTTATTTATTTATTTTCAAGCAGAGAGAGATTGAGAGATGAGAGATATACAGAGGAGCACACCAGGGCCTCTAGCTGCTGCAAAAAGACTCCAGATGCATGTGCCACTTTGTGCATCTGGCTTTACATGGGTACTGGGGACTTGAACCCAGGTCCTTAGGCTTTGCAGGCAAGCGCTTTAACCAATGAGAAATCTCTCCAGCCCTTGTTTGCTTTTTGAGCTGGTCTCACTCTTAGCCCAGGCTAGCCTTGAAGTCCTAGCTATCTCACTGCCACAACCTCCTGTATGCTAGGAATACAGGCATGGGGTACCAAGTCCAGCTTGGAATCCTTGCTCTTGGAGACATCAGATGCCATTAGAACATTTGCTTACCCCATGGCTACTGCTTGTGAGAAAGATAAAACTGACCCGCATAGAGAACCTGTGAATCCATGTAGAAACCAACAGAGAGATCTGTGCAGCCAGCTCCCAGTCTCCGTCTTCCATGTTACAGCCCCAACATCGTCATAGGAGAAACTTGAAGATCCCAAAAGTCCTCAAATTTATGACACAGATAATCTATAAGATATAATGAAATGAACACTGTAGTTTAAACCCATATGTTTTGGGATAGCTTGTTACTTTGCAATAGTAACCAGAACAGATTCTAATTTTTTTTTTTTTTCGGTTTCACTCTAGCCCAGGCTGACCTGGAATTCACTAGAATTCACTATACAGTCTCAGGGTTGCCTTGAACTCATGGTGATCCTCTTACCTCTGCCTCCCGAGTGCTGGGACTAAAGGCATGCGCCATCACACCTGGCTCAGATTCTAATTTTTTGGTGTGACTTTTTTTTTTATATTGAAAGGACCATTGGTGTAGCTTAGCTGCTAGTACACCTTTCTAGCCTGCATGAGGCCCTGGTTTCCATCCCCAGTACTGTATTTCATCATCGCTACTGGGTTATCATTGCTTTTTCAGTTGATAGTGCTGAAATCTGTGTGCAGATGATCACTTGACTCACCGTGGATTGTGTTACCAAGAAACTCATTGTAACTTGACACCATCAAGTCCAGCTGCATTTAGTATCCTGATCTACCAAGGATCATCACAGCCCAGTGAGAGCCACCTTAAACATGCTCAGAACACTTTATCAGCTCACAGTTGGGAGAAAACATTTAACACAAAGTTTATTCCATATTGAAATATTGAATATTGCATGTAATTTACTGAATACTTGTATTCAATAAACATAGTAACAAAATCCAGTGTAGAGAATCAGTTTTCCCCTAGTGATTGTGTGGCTCAATGCGGCTGTTCAGCCTGTCAGGACAGTATTATACAGCACACGCTGCTCCAGAAAATGTCTACATTCAGAATCAGGGTTTCTGCCACACACATATCATTTTCATATCATTATAAAGTTCAGAAATAGTCAAATAATCACAAGCCCAGGACCATCTATATTCAAAAAGAAAAAAATGACTACAGCAATAATATTTCTAAATTAAATTTAATATTGTAACAGGGTCTGCCTGTAGAATTTTTCTACTTATATTCTTTGGCTTTTTTTGTATCTTTTGTAATGAAATCTTTGTTCCTAATATCAATATAATTACTTATCATGCATTAAATTCAAGTATATTTTCACTCATCCTGGAAATAATGGCAATATTATCTCTAACAATTAAGCTATAAAATACATTTTATGATTTCCTTATGCATCAATTTGTTCCCATACCATATTTCAGGAAGGCGTTCCCTTAAAATAATTCTTTCCTTTGCATCTTTTTATATTACCAGCTGCATTACTTCTTGGCCTTTTGGCTAAGATCAAGTGTAGTATATTACCAGCTGCATAATGAAGCTCATTTGTCTCAGTGCTTTCACTTCAGTTGCAGGTAGGTTCATTTGTTTCAGTTGGCTAAATTCTTACAGATTGCTTTTTCAACCTGTATTTATTTAGAAAAATTTTATTTGGTTTACATGGCAAAACCGTATAAAAAGATATATTAAGAGGTGTCTCATTTCAGCCCTTATCCACCACCCTGTTCTCTCCTTTTAGAGACTCTTTTAATCAGAGATTAAAATTTAATGAGAGATCAGAGGTGCTTTTAATGTTATACTTTGAAAGGTTTTTTTTTTATTCATTCCTGTTCACTTTGAGACATATTAGGGAATAATAAAAGTAGGTTTTGGAGAGAATTGCTAAGTAAATCTTGGGCCCATGACTTCTGTAGATGGAGGAAGAACTAGTCTTCAGATGAAATGCTCTTCATCAATGAAAGTCAGAAGCTGGAGAGATGGCTCAGTGGTTAAGTCACTTGCCTGCAAACCCTAATGACCTAGGTTCGAGCCCCAGTACCCATGTAAAGCCAGATGCACAAAGTGGCATATGCATCTGGAGGTCTTTTACAGTGGCTAGAGGCTGTGGCATGCCCATTCTCTCTCTCTCTCTCTCTCTCTCTCTCTCTATATATATATATATATATATATATATATATATATATATATGTGTGTGTGTGTGTGTGTGTGTGTGTGTGTGTGTGTGTGTCTGTATCTTTCTCTCTCTCTATGCTTGCACATAAATCAGTAGCTATACATATTTTTTTAAAAATGGTCAAAATCATAATGATGCCTGAAGGGCTGGGGAGATGGCTCAGCAGATGAAGTTCTTGCTGCACAAGCTCACAGGTCAGCTAGCCTGGAGAACTGAAGGGTGAATGAGAGACTCTGCCTCCAATGAGGTGGAAGGTGAAGACCAACACTCCAAAATTGTCTTCTGACCTTCACATGTGCTCTACCATGCACACATACCTGCACTCACACAAATGAACACAATATATACATACACACACACTAAAAAATAATTACAATTAATAAGTGTATTTTACCACAATAAAAAATAGATATGAGAGTACTGTAGTTTGGACAAGTGTCCCCAAAAGGTCTATGTCTAATGGCCCCAGTGGGAGATGGTAGAGTCATAAGAAATGGAGCCTAGAAGAAATACATAAGGTTATTAAAGATGTGCCCTTAAATGGGGTGGGCTGGGGTTCTAGCCCCACTGTTCCCCCTTTTCTGCTTTCTGGCTGCCATGAGGAACAGTTCTTGTTACACACTCTCATCATGACCTACTTTGTTATAGGTCCCAAACCATCCATGGACTGAAACCTCCAAAACTGTGAGCCAAAATAAACCTCTCCTTATAACTTGATTCATCTCTGGTATTTCATCACAGTAAAGAAAAACTAGCACAAGGAGGTGAACATTTTCATTATAGATTAGCCCTAGTATTGACTGAAATATAAGTAAAGCATGGCTTGATCTTGCTATGCTTTAGTTATATTTCTGTGCAAGGTATCTACAACATTCTTGTTTGATATGTAATAATGATAAATATAAACAGTAAAGTGCTTGCTCACCATGTGTGAGGCCCAAGCTTTGATTCCTAGAACCACAAAATAGGTAAAGTAAAAGACTAATAGGGGCTGGGCATGATAGCACATGCCTTTAATCCCAGAACTTGGGAGGCAAGGGTAGGAGGATCACTGTGAGTTCAAGGTCATCCTGATACTGTATAATTCCAGGTAAGCCTGGGCTAAAATGAAACCCTACCTTGAACCCACTTCCCCCCCAAAAGAATAATTATAAACTAATATTTATTGAGAAGCTGAATAAACATTTTATCTGCAATATGTCACTTAATGTTACACAAAGGTAAGTACCATTATACTTAAGTAACTGGGGGGAAGGGATGTGGCCCAGTTTATAGAGTGCTTGTCTATTATGCACAAAGCCCTGAATTTGATGCTCAACACTGCGTAAACCAGCAGTGGTGTCACACACCTGCAATATACCTGTAATTCCAGTATTCAGGAGGCAGTGACAGGAGAATCAGGAAGTTCAAGGTTATCCTTAGCTACATAGCAAATTCAAGACCAGCCTGGACTACATTAGGCCCTGTCTAATGAGAGAGATAAAGAGATAGAGGGGAGGGGCCGGAGGAGGAAGAGAGAGAAGGGGGGGGAGGAAAAGAAGGAGAGGAAAGGAGGGGGGAAGGAAGAAGAAAATTTAAGTAACTGGTCAAAGACCACCTAGCTAGTCAGTAAGTGAGTGGCACCATCACTGTTTGACACCAAATCATGGATCTCTACCACCTTGGTTATGGCAGTTTGTCTACACAAGTACTATATTGCCATTTAGGGACTTCTTAACACCATTGCTGTGGTTATAAAAATCCTTTCATAACTTTTCAGCTATGAGTTTACTTAAGAAGTCTGCCATGTTTACTTTTAAACTTTTGAGTTTCTGCTATGTTTAAAAAACATCAATAGAGCTTTCATAGAAATTATTCTCATTCTCATTATTATTAATTTTGTAGTCATGTCACATAAATTATAGCCCTTTTACTCTATTTTGGTCAACAAGAAGATGTAGTTTAGTTTCTGGTGCACTTTGAACACATTTTTCCAAGGTCAAGTCAGCAGCTTTCTGGTAAGGCTAGAGGGGGAAAAATCATCCCCTCATCATTCTAAACAGCTGCAGGATCTGTAGGGTCAAGGGAGAGGGTCAGGGTTTGGGTCACACCCAAGTTTAAAGAACACAGTTCTCACATACTTCCCCAGTTTGAAAGCTTAAAGTGAGTATGTTAATTTGTAAAAGTCCTTCTTTTCCTTACAGCCCATATTTCTTAGGAGAACATTCTGGCTTAATAGTAGAAGAATTTGGACACACTAGGATATTCCACTATAGCTTACTGTTCCTGCAAGGATCCTGGAACCACTCCACTCCCTCAGACACTGTTACAAGTTTAAAATTGGAACCACGTGTAGCCATACTCTTAGGTGGACAGTTGATAGGAGCACATTTCTTTGAACCCGTTGACCTAACCCATCAGACACTGGAGGCTCAGGCTGGAGAAGCAGTAAGTTATCTATCGATTAAAGTGTAAATGAGAAGTCATGAACTGAAAAAGGATTGTACAAGAAGTCTGCTCACAACAGTGCAATTTATTTTCTCAAATTAAGCTTAATAATGGATTCAGCTAAAAGAAGGACTTGGGAGGTAGAGACAGGAGAAATATACACACAAAAAAAACCACCAAAATTAACGACACTCCTAGTATGAGGAAGAGAGAGTAAAATTCATGCCAAGAATTTGTCTCATGATGCAGAAGAGAGCATACAAGTATCTCAGGTCACCAGAGAGAAATGAGGATAAATAGACTTTGATAGCCATAAGGAAATATAAAAATTGGATGAACATGTAAAAGTCAAAGATCCAGAAGCTCAACGCTCTTTGGGTCCAAAAGATTTGACATTTGAAATATTTTCCACACCCTAGTACAAAATGAGTTGTTCTTCATGTGAAGTTTTAAATTTTCATTTATTCTGCAAGGAGAGAGAGAGAGAGAGAGAGAGAGAGAATCTCTAACCACTGCAAACAAACTCCAGATGCATGTGCCACTTTGTGCATCTGGCTTTATGTGTGTACTGGGAAACCCAACCTGGGTTGTTAGGCTTTTCAGGCAAACATCTTAACTGCTGAGCTATCTTTCCAGCCCTTCACATGAATTTTTACTGTCCATGAATATGCCTCAGCTTTTGTGCAAATGACCAGCACTAAACATTTCCATTTGCACAGAAGGTACATCTATCACCCTAAGTTGAAGGCTACAAATCCTTAACTAACCACTAAAAGGAATGCACAGGGAATAATAAAAGCATATTCAATGTCCATTCTCCTTGTCAATGCAGGGTAGCTATGGGATACAGAATCCAAAACAGAGGATGGACCCCCCATGTCACTCATATTTTAATTTAAATTGTATTCATTAATTATTAATTACTACCCAAGTTTATCTTTATTTAGACCAGGGTTTCCCAACTTCACTACTATCTATACATTGGACTGGGTAACTCTTCACTGAGGGGCTATTTTGTGCATTATAAAATATTGTCAGCATTCCTGGATTCTACTGCTAAATACCAAAAGTCCCCCAAGTTGTGATAACTAAACATAACTACAATATCTGCAAATATCCCCTGTGAAGGCAAAATGGCTCCTAGTTAAAAACCACTGATTTACAACAATATCAAAATTACTTTGACTTTTCTTTCTTTTCTTCCATCTGTCCTTCCTTTCTTTCTTCTTTCTTGCTTCCTTTCTTCCTTTCTTTCGAGAGAGCGAAAGAGGGAGAGAAAGAAAGAAAGAGAGAGAGAGAGAGAGACAGACAGACAGACAGACAGACAGACAGAGAATGGGCACACCAGAGCCTCTAGGTGCTACAAACAAACTCCAGATGCATGTGTCACTGTGCATCTGGTTTTATGTGTGTACTGGGGAATGACACCCAGGTCGTTAGGCTTTGCAGGCAAGCACCTTAACCACTGAGCCTTCTCTCCAGCCCCTAATTTGGCTTTTCTGCTGTGCACATACAAGCTGGAGAGAAGAGAAAGTGGCCTAATGGAGTATTAGAAGAAGCTGGCCCGGGACAAAGAAATTTATTGTAGGTAATCTGCAGTGTGGATAATCAACAAGTTAATTCATGGGAATTAAATATGGGGCCTGGACCATCTTATTAGAGCCAATTGGTAGACAGTGAGTGATTGAGGTTGATAGAAATACCGGACATGGTATAATCACCTTCCGGGCACCAGATCCTGGCCACT